>CATKHJ011028952.1:0-11474 GCA_949750685.1 Vernicia montana
TCCATCCCGACCTCTATGCCAATCCCACTAAATCCTAAAAGCACCATCCCTAAGAGCCTTCCTAGCCCAGATAATGCATTCTTTCCTTTTCATGAATCATTCTAACAAAACCATAAAGCTCAAGCTACCTGGTAGAACCAAACCGACCAAACCCCTCGCAGAATCCACATCGCCCAAGCCATTTGTGGAAAGCCTACCTCTCATTTCCAAAGCCCTAGCTCTTTGATGAAACCAAAAAACATGAAAGGTCCCACCATAGACCAAAATCAAAGCATATTCATCTCATTGTTCAAAGAGAGTCCAATCTCTTAAGTCTAAGACCTAGGTTGCCTAACAGATAGGTCAATCCCTTTAAATCAAAATCAATCAAATCTCTTCACTAAGGGTCCTCCACCTGATCATCCAAGCCAAAGGATCCTCCACCTGTTCAGCCAAGCTAAAGGATCCTCCATCGGATCAGCTAAGCCAAAGGATCCTCCACCCGATCAGCCAATTCAAAGGATCCTCCACCGGATCAGCCAAGCCAAAGGATCCTCCACCGGATCAGCCAAGCCAAAGGATCCTCCACCCGATCAACCAAGCCAAAGGATCCTCCACCAGATCAGCTGAGTCAAAGGATCCTCCACCTGATCAGCCAAGTCAAAAAGGTTCACCCAATCAATTAAATCTCATCTCTCAAGCCGTCTCGCCATAGGTTAAGGCTCCTCCCTTATCAGAATCTTTTCTAAATCTCTCGAGTCGACTCGTCATAGGTCGAGGCTCCCTTTCCTATCCTCCTCACCCAGAAATGTCTAAACACTCACCTAGACATCAAGCTAGTTCCTTTTCCCACCTTCCTAAAATCACCTTTCAGACAACTAATCATTGGTTCAAGGTATTAAGATTGCATAAACACTTTTTTACTTGAGGTCTAGATTACCTGTCATGGTCATCACTCAAAAATATCACAAATTTGTTAGACCTTCCTAAGATAGCCTTAGGAACCCACCAAAGAATCATTTTGCAACCTTCAAGTCACTTTGTTCCAATATCACATTTAGGAGTTGACATTGCATGCAAACTGCATTCATATCATACACAGAGCAAACTCATGAATCCACCCTCTTGCATCCATACATTTATCTGTTAGATGCATCATCACAGATCATCAAGTAAAGCAAAAGGTCCATGAATCCCAAAACATACATACATAAACATGCATCATCTATCCACAAACATCTATGCATATGCAATCATTTGCAGTCATACATCATCATGCATAAGCCAAACTAAATGTCTAGAACCTCTTCGAAGCTGACCAACATCTTTTCAGAATTGACCAGTACCTCCTCAAAGCTGACCGACATCTTTCACAATTGACCAATACCCCCTCAAAACTGACCGACATCTTTCCATAATTGACCAGTACCCCATCGAAGTTGACCGAAATCTTTCAGAATTGACCAGTACCCCCTCGAAGCTGATCGACATCTTTCAGAATTGACCAGTACCCCCTCGAAGCTGATCGACATCTTTCTGAATTGACTAGTACCTCCTCGAAGCTGACCGACATCTTTCTATAATTGACCAATACCTCCTTGAAGATGACCGATATCTCTCATAATTAACCAATACCTCCTAGAAGCTGACTGATATCTCTCTGGAATTGATTAGTACCTCCTCGAAGCTGACTGATATCTCTCTAGAATTGACCAGTACCTCCTCAAAGTTGACCGATATCTCTCTAGAATTGACCAGTACCTCCTCGAAGTTGACCGACATCTTTCCAAAATTGACTAGTACCTTCTCAAAGCTGACTGCGATGCCATACTTCCAAACAAAGAAGATTTCCTTCACCCGATTGAAACCTCTCGAGCCAACTCTCCATAGGCCGAGGCTCTCCTATTTTCAAAGTTTCTCGAGCAAACTCGTCATAAGCCAAGGCTCCCCTCATACCAGAATCTTTTCAGAACATCTTGAGCCGACTCGCCATAGGTCGAGGCTCTCCTATTTTCAAAATCTCTCAAGCCGACTCGTTATAAGCCGAGGCTCCCCTCATACCAGAGTTTTTTCAAAACATCTTGAGCCAACTCGCCATAGGCCGAGGCTCTCCTATTTTCAAAATATCTTAAGCCGACTCGTCATAAACTGAGGCTCCCCTCATATCATAATCTTTTCAGAACATCTCGAGCTGACTCGCCATAGGCCGAGGCTCTCCTATTTTCAAAATCTCTCGAGCCGACTCGTCATAAGCTGAGGCTCCCCTCATACTAGAATCTTTTCAGAACATCTCGAGCTGACTTGCCATAGGCCGAGGCTCTCCTATTTTCAAAATCTCTCGTGCTGACTCGTCATAAGCCGAGGCTCCCCTCATACCAAAACCTTTTCAGAATCTCTCGATCTGACTCGCCATAGGCCGAGGCTCTCCCTTTCACTAAAAAAATATCTTATCAAAATTCATCCTTCACCTAAAAATATCTAGCCCCTAGCCTAGATATCAATTTGGTTCCTCTTTTCGCTTCCATTTATCAAGTCAAGTCTCCATCCATAAATGTTTAGGAACAATTGCTTAAACATCCCTGTGGTTCCTTTTGTCATCGTCCTTTTCAACCATTGTCTCACCATACATGTCCAAGCACTGACCTAGACATCCCTGTGGTTCCTTTTTCCATTATCCTCTTCAAACCATTGTCTCACCCATACATGTCCAAGCACTGACCTAGACATCCCCGTGGTTCCTTTTGCCATTATCTTCTTCAAACCATTGTCTCACACATACATGTCCAAGCACTGACCTAGACATCCCTGTGGTTCCTTTTGCCATTGTCCTCTTCAAACCTTTGTCTCACCCATACATGTCCAAGCACTGACCTAGACATCCCTGTGGTTCCTTTTGCCATTGTCCTTTTCAACCATCCCTCTCACTCGAACATGTCCAAGCACTGAACTAGACATCACTTTAGTTCCTTGTACCATCCCTTCTCCTGAGTTCACTATCATCAGAATCACCTTACAAAAAAGCCAATTCTGATGAGGGGGCAGCTGTGAACCCTCAATTTTACACCCTTAAGTTGTTACTGCAACTTGACACCTACTAAATTTTGTGCTCTACGCAGAGCCGATACGGCGGTCCCCCTAGCCGGTTAGCAGGCAGGGGTCAAGGGGGCAGTGTCCCCTCGAAAAAATGGATTTTCATGCAGAATATTACAAGGAGGCTGACACTTTTCTGACCCCGACCAGACTTTCTGTACCAGACAGCACCTTTCCAAAACTGATCAAATTTTCACCAAAACTAACTGCTAATAAGTCTGATAATTAATTTCAGATCCATTGATACTAACCGGTAATTTTTCAGACTTCAGAATATCCCAAAAACTGACCTGAAAAATTCAAAAACTGACCCGGATGTCTCAAAAACCCAGAGCAGACTCAACCAGCGCGACACATCAGCGCGCCGCCGCGCCTCGGGAAGTGTGTTGTACCTGCAACTGAAAATTACCTTTTTACCCTTTTCTTGCCCTAGAAATTTCATTTTTACCTTTCCTTTTAGCCCTTTTTTGTCTCATCCTTTTGGTCTTTTTATATTTTCTCTTCCTAAACTATCCTCACCTTCACTTCACCTATAAATACCCCCCTCCATTTCATTTCAAGACACACCTCAAGCATTTGTGATTGCTATCCACTTGTTTCCACTCTCTCTCTTTAATTAGTTTTCTCACTTATCAATTTGAATTAATTAATTAATTTTTCAATTAGTTTTCACTCAACTTGATTAATTAATCATTTTAATTAATTAATCCTTTTAATTAATTAAAGTTGGGTAATTAAGCAACCAAGTCACCAAATTAATTCCTTTTTAAAACCAAAACCGATTAAACAGTATTTCGGTCTGAAAAATCACTCCGTCCACTCAAAATTCCCCCAAAGAGAAGGTATATCATCTTCTCTCACCAACTTCAAAATCAGTCCAAATCAAATCAAATCAATTTGACCAATCCTTAAACCCCTCCATCTCATAGTGGAATGAACTACGTGGGTTTTGATCCTAGTACCCATAAGGGCTAGATGAAATACTCTCCTTTACTTGTGATTGTTTAAATACTCGCTCTTTAAATACTTGCTCTTTATTTTTCCATCTGTCTCATAAATTATGCCATGTTCATGCATTATAAATTGTCATCAATATCCGTTATCCATGAAATCATTTTTCAAAAAGTCAAATCAAATTTAAATGCCAAATCGAGATTATTCAAAACCAAAAACCTAATCCCCGACCCCAAACTTGGTTCGAAGATTAGTGATTTTATCCTTGGGTAAATTAATCAAAGATTAATAAATTGGAGTCAAGTTGGGTTTTTCCTTAATTTTTCCATTTAAAATAAATTAGGGTGACGACTCCCGAACCTTTTCAAAAACCAAATCAATTTTTCGAGGCGATAGCCATTTCCAATCTTGAGCACCGAAACCCGTTCCTTAACCTCCCTTAAAAATCGCTCTCACTCCTTTCCTTAAGGCATTTCTCCGAGCGAGGGAAGGGGCATTGGGGCGAGGCCTCACAGCAAGTCTATCCAAGATGAAGTGAGTTTGACCATCAACTTAAAGGAGTCTATAAGGCTAAGGGAAAAGTGATCACAAAAGAGCCCTTAGAATCTTCTGAAATTGATAAGTACAAAACATTAGCCAAACAAATCGAGAATATGCAAATCGTACTCAAGAGTAATGGGTTCAAAGGATTTTATGACATTGAAGAACTACATATCACTGCCGGTAAGAATCTTCCTCTAAGGTTCAAAATGCCAGATTTGCAAAAGTTTGATGGCACTGGAGATCCAAGGGTCCACTTGAGGCAATATATTACTATTATGGGAATCACTGGATTGTCTAAGTCCCAAATCACCAAGTTCTTTGTCTTGTCCCTAACTGGAGTTGCTTTGCATTAGTATCATGACTTGGATAAGAAAGTCATGCTAGATTAGAGAGAGTTGGTTCAAAGCTTCAACAAGCAGTATTCCTATAATACACAAATTGATGTTACTTTGTATGATTTGTAAACTGCTCAACAAAAGTACAATGAAACTTTCGTTGAGTACTTGACTAGGTGGACACAAAAGGCCACACAAATGAAATCTAAGCCTAATGTTAAGGACCAAATCAAAATGTGCGTGAAAGGCACTCTTTTTGATATCTATGAGAAGATATGCTACATACCTCTATCTAGTTTTGACGAGTTATATGAAGCTGGAATCTAAGTGGATGACATGTTGCAAGAGATGAATACGACTACTTTTAGAAATGATAGTAGCCACTCTGATCTTAGAGATGATGTGGAGCCATATGATGTTGAAATAGCCAAGGTGAACTTTTTGAGCCAAAATAGGAAATTCTCGCATTTGCATCGACTGCAATTTAAAATATTTGAAAAGTTAAAGTTGAAAGGACTATTACAACCTTTGAGTCCAAAACCAATGTCAAATCCTATGCCTCAAAGTTTTAATCTTAAGGTTTACTACTACTTCCATTAGTCAAAGGGTCACCAAACAAATCAATGCGCTCATCTAAGGCATGCAATACAAGATCTTATTGAAGCTAGAAAACTTTTCGACCCTGAGTCGAATCAACCAAGCTCCAATAGTAAGGGATTGGATGAATGGGAGGAAGAAAAACCTTAAATTTGGTTGTTACATTCTACAAATGAACCTTAACTTTAAGAAAGAATCTTATTAAAACATCTTTCTTTTAATTATGCTTCTTTTATGCATTAGACCCCAATTTTGTACACTTAGATGTTTTCTTCAATAATACTATTTGCAAATTGAATCATTTTTTATGAGCTTATTTTGTATTAGTTTTATACAAATTCATTTATTTAATTTGAGTATAATTCAGTCACATAACGTCATATTTGATGTGAGAGAGAGATGAAAAAAAAAATAAAACGAAAGAAACTTAGGGGCATCTATCTAGATTAGACCAGGTTAAGTTACTAAATGTTACCATTGATCCCTACAACTATAAGCTGAAGGGCAATTCCTTGGTTAACAAGTTGGGGGCAATTCCTTTCTTGACAAAACATGGAGACAAAATGATGAAATTAAATTTGGCTTACGTCTAGAAAGATATGCATGTTTTGGATCTAAATTATCCCAAAAGATGAAATAAAAATTATGATGCATGGACTTTATGAGCTTACCGCAAAGTCTTGAGTAACAATTCCAAAAGGTTTAGAATGGATTGGTGAATTTGGAAGAATCAAAACAGGGGGATTATCAAAATAGAATTTGGAAGAATCAAAATAGGGGGATTATCAAAATAATATGCTTATTCCTTTTACATCAACTTTCTGGAATCAAAACCTTCAAGACTGCATTAGTCTTTCTTTCACAAAAGTTATAAAAAAAACTTGAAAATAGAATGTTACTCAAAGTTAAGATAAATTTCATTTTAAGAAAAAAGAAATGGTTCTTGCTAGGTAGAAAACCTCGATAAGTGACACCTAGGCAAAAGTTAAGGAAGTTGAGAGAAAATATTTAGTTGGAAAACCTGAAAGGGCCAATTAATAACAAATGTGAATTCATGCAAATGTTGTTATACTCTTATTAGATGAAAGAAGTTGCATCAAACTAGTATAGTACTTCTCTTATGTAATGGATTCTATTTTGCATATTTTTGGAAGAAACATCCTTGTGTTCATGAAGTAACCAAATATTTAAAAAAAAAAAAAAAAAAAAAGAGAGAGAGAAAAACAAAAAAGGAAAGGAAAATCTCGCTAAGTTGAAAACTCAAATGACCAGCTTAGGTAAACATTAAAGCAAAAAAAATAAAGAAAGTAAACAAATTTGGCTACAATCGTGTAAAAGAAAGATTCCTCAAGTTATGAGAATTGGAATTGCAGACCCTCAAGTTGATGTTTCAAAACATCTTCAAAGTTTTGATTTTTGCTAAAGTTGTGGTGCGCCCTTACATGCCTAAACAATGAATGCTCAAATGTGCATCTTTATTATGGAAATGGTTATTGATCTTTGAATTTCTTATGCCTAAATAAGAGACCCGCATTTTGAAGTTGTTTCTTCTTCTCAGCATCTCAAAGATTGTTGCTTTTATGATGTTCTTTGGCTAAAGTAGCTCATGTTTCTTTTCACTAAGGATTTAATTTCCTTTGAGAATTTTGCAATTGGATAAAGAAGCCTTCGGGGTAATGATGTGCACACATACATGCAAACATGTTGAATTTTAAAAACATCTTTTGTGAGTATTTTCACATATTTGCATCTTGCATGAAGATAAACAATGATTAATGATTTGATGTCTTTTGTCATTGAAGAAAGTTAGGATTTAATCCTTGTATTTGCAAAGAATAGGTGAGAACCTTGATGTTAAAAAATATATGAGGAACTTGTTGATAAAAATTAGGTGAAGACCTTAATGATAACGATTAGTTTAAGACCTTGATGATAAAGATTAGGTGAAGACTTTGATGTTAAAGATTATATGAAGACCCATATGATAAAGATTAGGTCAAGACCTTAATGTTAAAGATAAGGTGAAGAGATTGATGATAAAGATTAGGTGAAGACCTTGATTTTAAAGAATAGGTGAGGACCTTGATGATAATGAATAGGTGAGGACATTGATATTAAAGGTTAGGTGAAGACCTTGATGATAAAGGTTAGGCATGGTCTTTGTAGATAACGTTTAGGCGTAGTCTTTGATGATAACATTTAAGCATAGTCTTAGGCATAGTCCTTGATGATAACAATCAGGCGTTTCCTTGTTGATAATAATAGGCATACCTCTTGACGAATCAAAATTGAAATTATGAATCAACATTGCAGTAGAATGAGGTCTAGTTACGACCAATGGTAGATTAAAGATGACAACAAGCGATGGAGTTTAAACTTATGACATCAAGTCAAGGTATGAATTTCTAAACTATAGCTTAAATTCATTTTTGTAGACATTAGGTGTACTTTAGTATGCTTTGTTACATTGTGTTCACTAGCACACACATCACACGAACCCTACCAAAGTTAGGGCAAACTGTAAAAATCTAATTTTAGCATACCTAAGTTTGAGCTGAAACCCAATAATGAGATATTCGATATCAAAGTGTCAAAAGAAATTTCTTGCTAAAAGAATATTAGTTTAGATAAAATGAGTTTGATTCAATCAAGTTTGCATAAAATGGCTTTTTACAAAGAAAACTGACTAGTGAGATTGCCAAGCCTTTGTGACTAGTAATTAAGGATATGGGCTGGTGTTTTATTGATTTTGGAGCCCTAAAAGGGTTAAGGAACCATTTAGATAAGCTTAAAAAGATTTTGGGCCAAGTTCAGAGGCCCAAGAGAGGAATCGGCCGCATGGGCTTGGGAAGGAGGCAATGGGCCCAAATAAGACAGAGCCTTGTGGCTTTGGTGTATTGCTGCCCTATATAGGGCCACATGGCCTTAGGTAGAGCCTTAATACTCTGCTTAGAACTTGTGGCTTTGTTAGCTCGCCACGAGCCCATTCCGTCGCCTTTCCATATAATTTTCTTTCTTTTTTGGGGCTTTCCATGCTTATTTTCTTGCCTTTTTTGTATTTTTATCTGATTCCTTTTTAGTATTTAAAAAAATAAGAAATTTTAAAATAAATTCCCATTTAGTTTTCATTTAAAATTAAAAGCTTGTTTTAACTAAAAAGGAAGTTTGTGAATGCTTAACTTGCAAGTAACTTCCAAACTATTTGGAAAGCTTTTTCATTTATTGTTTTGGAAGATTTTAAACTGATTTTTTTTATTTATTTTGAACTCATTTTAACTAAATAGGAAATACTTGGCTTGCACACCAAGTACTTTTCCTATTTATAAACTTTTCCTTTGGTTCTCCCATATAAATACCCCTTGAATTTACTATGGAAAGGGGGACTTTTTTTGGAGTTTACTTGGACTCTAGAACTGATCATTCTCTTAGGAGATCTCCTCCAACAACTTTACTTTTTTATTCGCAAATTTAAGAAAAGAAAACATAAAATTGTTTCAAAACTTTAATTAAAACATACAAAACTTTTCTTTAAGTAATTGAATTAGGTTTTTTTTAAAAGTTTCTTGCAATAACACAAATAAGAACTCTTTCTTTATTTGTATTCCATTAAAAGAGAAAATTCTTTTATAAATCTAAATCATTTTCATACCTAAGCCTTCTTCATAAAATAAGGAAGTTTGTTTACATTACGATATTCAAACCCAAATCACAATCGAAAGTAAGAGGTAAGCCTGAGGGCGATTTGCCAAACCTTTGTGCTATAGTTAGTTTCCAATTTGTTATTTGGTTAAGTTTCTTTGTTTATTGCTTTAAGATGTGAATTTTTTGTAAGATCATATGTCCATATGATCATAGCCTTATATTTTTTTGTATATTAGTTGAATTAGGGTGGTGTTATTGATATGTATGAATATATGGCTTGATTGTTTGATTCGAAAATAAAATATTTTTGTCAACTAAAATGATGTATATTTTCTAAAATGAATTTGATTTTTATTGTTTAAACATGTTCATCTCACATATTAATTATGATATGATTAGCTTACCAAATCTTAGGTTGACTTTTTCAATGAAAGGCAATGAACCATGATCTAACTTTATTGCAAGCTGCTACCATATTCATATTTGAATCACATACACACTTAAAATTATTCTAAACTTGGAAATTTGCATGTTTTATGGTCTTTTTAAACCTTAAAAGCCTTAGAGCCCCAAAATTGGCCTTGCCTTAGTGAAAATAAGAAGAAATCAAGCTCTGAACCTTAGAAGCAGGGCCTCACGACCCAGAGGAAGGCCTCATGGCCCTAACTATTTGTTTTTCTTGCATTTGATTGTTTTATGGTTCCTCAATTGCCTTCTTGTGCGTTTATTGTCTCCAACATGCGATTTTATACATTAAAACTGTTAGGAAATAATCATGCATCACATACATACGCAGCGGAATATTTTAAAAAATTTATTTCCTACACCATGAATCACCTTAATTAATTAACATAATTCATATAAAGATTAGGTAATTGTTGCTTATCGTAAGCCTTAAAACTTGTCCCTTCAAATTGTTATTCGTCTTAGCTAGGTTGTAGCAAACCACAAGCTATCCAAATTGGGTAGCAATAATGGAAAATCCACATGAACAAAATTTAAGAAAACACAGAAAATAATTTTCTTGCGGATGAATTTCGATGGCTAAATTTGAGTGCTAGCTCAAAAGAGTATTTATTGTTATTTTGTTATATATAAATCGACGGCTATGACTCTGTCTCTTAATCTCTTTTTTTTTCCCCCCAAAAGCAATATATATATATATATATATTGATTATGCCTTGTCCAATAAGGCTAATATATAACAAAATACAATTCAGTCCTCAAACCTTTTAAGTGATTCAATTTAGTCCCTAAAAAGTATAATACTTTTCAATCAAGTCCCTACTTGATTAATTCATTTTATATCTTCAATATTTGTCCTATTGTGTGTGACCCATTAAGTTCCCATTACGTTTGCAATAAATATAAATTCTAATTCTAATTAAAATTAGAATTAGATAAAATAAAACTCTTTAATTTATCATTAATTCCATTAATTAATTAATTCATATTTATATATCAAGATTGACATCTAGCAATGTGTCATGACCATCCAAGTAATGTAGAATAACATGTGGTTATGGCTACACTTTTCCATACACGGCTTTCCATGTAATAAACTCTTTTATCATAATATATATTCCATATTGGTCATGAGTATGAAATTGTGTCAACTCATGAAGATCAATATTGTTTCTTGATTCCGGAACTTGTAACTCTTATAAGAAAATATTTGAAACTCTTTTCCATAATATTTTCTTTTGATTACTCTGGCCAGAGATTTGGAGTTACCTTTTCCCACAAGAGGTCATGGAATATTATTCTCCTACTATTAGGAGTGATAATCCTTTATTGATTATACACAATCTTCATATACTTCATATAGTACCCAATCTCCATGATATGAGTAACCCATATTGAGCAACAACTATTAGAGTTAAAGGACTATAATCCATATATAAGATACCATGATAATCTCAAGTCTAAGGATACTTACATAAAGTCGTCATAAAGAGATACGAACAATGACACTTAAATAGTTTTATCAATTTGTTATCTCTTAGTGGGGTCAATCCAATGTACTTGTTCATTCCAACAAGCATCCACATATTTGTCTAAGTGTCACCACACAATAGTCATAAGAACAACTACTACTTTCATAAAATAGAGACATAATATGTGCTAGTCTTTCCGTATTAATAATGTCCAGTCTTATTAATACCACGACTAGGGATATTTAAGAATATAATCTATAGTGTAATAGGAATCTCATCATCATTATCTCATATGATTTCCTCTACATAATTAAATATTCTATGGACTTTATCAATATAAGCATATTAATATTAAGCTCACAGATAAAAGAAAAATGCCAAAAATAATATTTATTAA
>CATKHJ011028958.1:0-11368 GCA_949750685.1 Vernicia montana
GGGTAAATTTGCATAAGTTGTTTATGTTTAGTGCTTAATACCATATTGGATTTGACAGCAGTCGTGGGTTCTACGGGTTTTTGGTGGCTTTAGGCTTACCCATGCCCTAGGACCGTCATATCCCAAAAGTGGGATGTGACACTATTCTTATCCTGATTGTCATCATCTAGATCACAGTGTAGGCAAGGATCCCATAATAGGATTATTAAATTATGTTATAGATCATTTAGACTCTTTAAATAATTCTCTAGAAAAATTTTCTATGAATTTAGAAGAGCTGACTCTTAGACAGAGTGAGTTTGAGGAATTTTTCCTTAAGAACAAAGGCCCTCTTGGTTTTGTTGTTAGCTCTTACTACCATAACGAGTACGAGAAGATGAAAGAAATTAAAGCCTAAATAATATACTCTAAAGATCCTTAGGAGTAGCTCTCTGTATTCCATCTCTAGCAAAAGGGAGAGCAAGCTCACAAAGAATGGTATCAGAGCCCAAGGGTGAGTGAATTTTGAGTTTAGGATTTCTTTGAAAATATAAGAAAATAATTGGGGTATAAAATAGAAATAAGAAAAATATAGAGATAAAAAGTATCTCTAGTGAAACAAAATGCAAAGTTCTGTGACTTTATTGAAACAAAATAATCTTTAGTGACCTCATTGAAAACTTGGTATAAGTTTTGTGAATTTTTGTGCTATTTACTCCACATTATAGATTACCATACTAAATCCCATTATACACATGGAGCATCTAGAAGTATTCACATATTTTCGAATATATGATAAGTTCATATTTCATTAGATTTTATCCCTTGTTCTTACTATGTTTTATCATTAAATTGGGTTTAATTTGTTTGTTAAGTCTGTTACAATAATAGTTTGAGGGATTAAGCTGATTTGGAGACCATGGATCAATTTGTTTGGAAATTGCAAATCTAAGGAGCAAATTTGGTAAATTTTAGGTAAAGAATCAAAGACACAGTAGCCAACATGCCCTGGTACACGCCCTTGTACCTGGGTGTATTACAACCTATGTAGGAAGGCAGACGCCTATACGCCCTGGTACAAGGGCGTGTACCAGGACGTGTAGATGAGAATTTACACCTTTAAAAGACATTTTTGAGAGAAAGAAAAGGGATTTTTTGGATTCTTTTGAAGGGTTTTCTATACCTAGAGAACCTTTGGAGAAAGAAGAGATAGATCACAGCCGAAATCAAGGTGAAGAACAAGATTCAAGTGGATTTGAAGGGGTGATTCAAGATCAAAGAGAGGATTCTCAAGAACTTTTCTATGAATTGTTTGAGATTTCTTTACCTTATTTCTTGTTCATTATTCTTTAGATTTACTATGAACTAAACTCTATTTATCTAAATGGGATGAACCCAAGTTTTGATTGTATGGATTAAATGATTGAGTTTTTAATCAAATCTTCCTTGGGTTGAGTTATATTCATGATTTATTATGATAAAATCTTATTGACAATTGCTAGCTTGTTGATTTGATACTTGATTTCTTATTAAGGAGTAGAGATACCCTTGATTTGATATGATCACTCATGAATATTAGGGATTGCGTGGGACACTAGAGATAAGTTTACAAAATCCTTTGGCTTTAATTCTTTGATCTTAATGCTTTACCTAACCAATTGAATAAGAAGAGATTCTATTTAATTTGCTTAGGGAATAAAGGATTAATTCACTTGAGAAAGGTTTAATTCTAATTTAAGGATTGTCAACTTGATTCATTGTTCGATTTTATTGATCCCGTTATTCATGAAATACATGGGGAATTAGGGGGAGTTTCCATCTAGATATCTAATCCATTAAGTATTTCTCTTTGATTTTACTAGTTTACTGCAATTAATTAATATCATTTAATTTTCAGTTCAATTTAATTTTAGCTTTCATTAAGATTTGACTCACTAGACAATAGTTAACATTTGAGCTAATAATTATATAGTTTCCCTGTGGGATCGACCTCTTTTACGTTATACTACCCAAATGATAGGTGCACTTGCCTATAGCTAGGGTAAAATAGACTTAGAGTTTATTTAACCTGGTGGAAGTACTGAAATATCACCATCAATATATATATATATATAATACACAAAATGTGGTTCTTTACTTCAAGTAAACAACAAGCTTCAAGCAGAGTAGGTATTTGAGCTTTTACTTGAAACTCTTCTAACTTCCTATAAAAAAAGAAAAAAATTGGGGAATGGGGTAAGTATAAAATCCAGTGAGTTAAAAATATGTTACCATACTTGTGGGCTAGGAATACAAAGTAGACCTACATGGATGGCTCATGGTTAACAAATCAAACAACTGATTATATATATATATATATTGATTAAGATCATGAACAACTGAATAGGTTTAATGGCAACCAATATGTCAACTATAATAACTTTGGATTTAGCCGAAATCAATCAACTATCAACTGGGATAAGAGCAAATATTTTAATGCATGCTCACTGATAATCAACTAATAAACTCAAGGCAGAGACTCTTCTTATGGAGAATGGCAAGTAACTACTGTGCAAGACTGATAAGATCTTACGACTATGAGCATTACTCTTCCTAGCTAGAGTCCGAATATTATACCCTATCCGCTGGGTAAATTATGCACACAGTCTGATATTAATCTATATCAATTGGGGATTTCTGCTTTACAACTCAAGGCATTGTATTATTTTTGGCAACTCAATCTTTGATCAATTAACATCATAGATAGTACAACTCAACATAATACATTGGATCAAGTAGAAAAAATAAGTATAACAACTCAAACAATAGGATTCTTGAAGAATCTGAGGCCATATATTAGATTTCAAACAAGCAAGTATCATTAACAACTCAAATATGATTCAAGGATCAATTTAGAATCATATATGAAGAGTTCAAGAATTTGGGGATTTCAACTGATCAACTGAAAAATTTAAAATTAGGGTACGCATTATGAATTATGGAAGCAACTTACAAGTATAGTAGAATATTAATCACTCACCTTAGATATATAAACTTCCTTATGTGCTTTCCTTTTTAACATAGACAAAATGGATGATCATCTTCCTGTTGATCACCTCTCCCTCGTTCACTTCCTTATGTCTCTACATTCAATTTAACATCCACAAATAAACACATTTGATTCCAAGCAAGAGAATCTAAACATTAAACTTTAAATCTTTATGTACAATCTAACTTGAGTTTCTAACCTAACAGAGTTGTCCCTAAAATATCTCAAGATATGCTTTTCTAAATGCTTTGATTCTTTTTCATTGCAAAATAGACACATAGATTAGTAACATATTTAAAATTTAGCTCATTCTGAGATTTACACAATTTTTGGTGAAATTTCAAACTCTGCTCTGTTCTAGGATTGTGCAGACTGACCTTACTCCACAACTTGGCTGCAAATCAAAACATACATCTCCAATGAAAAATTACTTCTATAATCACAAACTAAACATATAAAGGACTATTTCATATGTTTTGAGATTTGCCTGGTTCTGCCTCTAAAGTCCTCAAACTGAAAAGCCAATCTCAGACTACAAACTAGAATTGGGTGCAATGTCAGTCTTGGTTCAAGCCTCATGTCTCCTATTGTGCTTCCAATTTGGTTAAGCCCTTTCATAGGCATTTAGTTCACATATAAACCTATAAATTTTATGTTTTTTTCCAATTCATATTTGGACTTCTTGACCCCCAATTTGAAGGCTCCAATTCTAGGAATTTTAAATCCCCAATTATGGTTCTACCAAATCCTAATTCATCTTACACTAACTTCAATCAATTAAACTTTTGGAACTAATTTCTATACCATTCATACTCATTCCAGCTTATTTTTCATCATAAAACTCAGAGTAAACTTATCCCCTAAAACCCTCTCTTAGCCAAATTCAAGAAAGAAGAAAAAAAAACTAAAGGAAAATCTCAAAAACATGAAATTAACAACTTCAATCACCTAAATAAATTGATTTGGAGCAAGAACTTACATTGATTAAGCTTTTCTCTTCAATTTCTAGCTATGGCGGAACTCCCCCTCTCTCCTTTCTTCTTCTTTCTTTTCCTTCGTTCTTTGTTAGTGAAATGAGGTTAAATGAAGATAAGTGCAAGAATTTTCCTTTTTATAGCATTAGGAAACTTCCTATCTTTCCATTTTCATTTCCTTTTCTTCTCTATCTGTTTTTTTGTCAAAATTCCTTTAGTTCCTATCCTAAGCTTGGCTAGCTACCTTCCTAGCAATTTCCTCCATTTTATTTTTTCTCTATTTATTTATTCATTTAATTTTTTATTAATAATTATATGATGTCACATATTTCATCTTTTTCATATTTCTTCCTTATTTTCTTTTAGTATTTTCTATTTATCAATTCAATTCCAATTTATGACTTTGTCTCTTCTATTGAGCTTAGATGTGTCTAAACACCCCGACTAAATTCTAGGAACCGATTTCGAGGTCGAAAATCCGTTAACCGAGCATTTCGGAGTTCAGTTCTCAAACTGATACTCGATCAAAGTTTTGGTTCCATTTCCTCCCTTCATCATTCTCTTGCTTATTAATTCACTTACATTACTTCAATACTTCCTTAAATCTCTTAATCATAAATTAGGGACAGCCGAAAATTCGTTTATTCCTCGAATACGATATCAGATACCAAAGATATACTTAACATATACCTAGGGTTTCATATACCAAACATATACCCTCCCCTATGCTCATCATCCAACTAGTTTCCATTTTAGACTTGTTTCTTCTAGCGATTTTTTGGGATGTTGCATCTCACACTTGCACGGTCATGTATAAAGTCTCCACTTTAGGCTTCGAGAATGAAGTCAAACAGCTCCAAAATTTTGTGAAGTTGTATGGTCGTGTACCCTTTGATGCACAATGTTTAGTCGAAATCATCCTCAGGCAGTAGCAAATTTGAGTGCACAGTCGTGCATCACCAACTTGCACGACCATGCATGTATAAAATCCTCTTTATGCAATTCTTTTGCTTCCAACTTCATTCCAATTGATCTCCAAACTTCCAAAATCCTCAAAATTGCATAGAAACCTTCCAAAGAACCTAGGAAAACTTAAAAACAAACTAAAAGAAAAAATGTTAGCAAAAACAAAGAGAAATAAAACACAAACAATGTGTTTGATGGATTAAACTTTAACAAGTACTTTTCTAATTAATAGCATAATTCACACTTATCAAATTCCCTCAAACTTAAGTATTTGTTTATTCTCAAGCAAAGTAGGAATTAAACATAATAAGGAAATTTAATTTTATCATACTTATGTTGAATAACTTTTCCAAAAGTCTCAATAAATCAATATTTACAAATATATCAATAGCATTACAAATTAAAGTTCTATCTCAAGTTCAAAATAAACCTCATCTTGATCATGCCTTGAATAACCATGCATTAAACAAATCACAAAAAAATTATTGCATTTCAGATAGGCATATACACACTTAATATCTTTAAATGCCTCTATCAAAAGATATAAAATAGAAGTACAAATCTCATAGGCATGTTAATGCAAACAATCTCCACTAATGGAATTCACAAATCAAGAGAGATCAGTAGGTTTTTACTAATCATGTAATAGGGCTAACACAGGTGTTTGGCTAAACAAAGAAAAAGCTAAATGAACAAAAGTAAGAAAATTATGTCAAATTTACAAAAGATAATTAGCAGCTCAAATAAAATGAATTTTTAATGTAGGATCATTTCATTTAAGCACTAACTTTCTTCAAAATTTTCTTCTTTTAAGCACATTTGTTCACCAATAATACTATTGTGAGGCCTTGCCCGAGTACTAGTCCGGTCCGCTATGAATTGGAATGCTCTTTTGGGTCTGATCTCACGATTGAAGCGGCTATCGCTTTATTTGGAAAATTATCTCTTTAATTTTGAAATTTGATTTTGGGAGTCGCCACCTTAATTTATTTTTAATTGGGAAAATATAAGTAAAAACCCATTGATTGACTCCATTTAATTTTTCCTTTTGGAAAAAATGCACTAGTTTTTGAAACCAAAGAGGATTTGGGAACTAGATTTTTGGTTTATTTTGAAAATGATGTTTGGCTTAATGATATAAAAATAAATTAATGAAAATGATGAACAATTGAATAATGGAATAACAATTATAAATAATGAAAAGATAATTATTATTATAAATAACAAAATATAAAAGGAATGGAAATAAATTGACGAAATAATTACAATACAATAAAAACTAAATAAATAGGGGATATCTCCTCTAGCCCTTACGGGTAGTAGGAAGATCACGCATTCCCCAAAATAAGAAAATAATAAGAAAGAGAAGTTTTTTATTTTATTTTGGATTTGCCACTTTGAACAAATGTGACTGTGTATCCCTTCGAATGAGAATCAAAACTCACACAGTTCTTCCATTTTGCAATTGAGGGTTTGTTTAATTTATCTTTAATTTTATCATGTTTTGATAATTTAAAGAAGGTGCTTTACCTTAAAGAAAAATAGAAAAGGTGTTTTACCTTGGGTTATCTATGAAACCAGAGGAGGAGGTCGGAAAGCCTTGTCGGATCGGAGTTCCAATTTCAAAAATGCAAAGTGTGAACCCTTAATTTTACATCCGCTGAGGTAATACGTAGACACGGTAAGACAAACCTTTGGTGATCAAAATTTTCAATATCCATCACCCAATGAACTACCCTCATATCATCCGGGACTGAATACAAAGCATAACGTAATTGGAATCGCTGAAAACATACAATAAACGAGTGAAAACGAACGAAAAATGCGAAACCGGGGTACCAAGGCCTAGGTTGTTGTAGAAGCCCCTGTGGCAGCAGGCCCTTTTTCCAAATTTTTTCTCATTTTTTCCAAAATTTTGATTTTTTTCTTCAATTTTCACTTATCCCACTTCAAAAAAATATAACATTGGTTCTACAGAAATGAATCACTGAATGAAAATCACTATACGAAAGCAATGCTTCTTCACTGATATATCATTAATGGCAGAGGCTCATCTCTTGGGGCATGCCCCCTAAACACTCGGAAGACTGATCAGATTTTACGGCTAGGAGCAAATCCTTCCTAGCTAGGGTCCAAATATTATACCCTATCCTCCGGGTAATGTATGCATACACTCTAATGTTTCCAACATCAGTTGGAGAATTTCTGCTTTTAGGTCATAGCAATAAGGAAAGGGCATATATGTCATATGAAATTCAATAAGCAATGGCTTCATTGACATTGTCATAATTAAGGTTCAAATAATAAATTCAATTGGGAACATTATATATATCAATCTTCGAGGTCATACCAAATAAACATTAAGGAAACAATTAGCAAAAATAGTATAATATTTAACACTCACATTGATTCTAGTATGATTCCAATACTTTATTTTCTTTAAAGCAAAATTAGCGATCACAACTTTGTTGTCCTTCCTCTATTTATGACTCATTTCTAGGGGCTACAATAATCAAGAATATATAAATTATTCCACTAGCTATTTAAACTTAATTATTAAATTATTTATGTTCCCAATTTCCTTTGAATTCTTATCCTTAAAAATATTACAAATACATATACACTTTTATGATTAACTACTTATTTCACCATTGACCTTCCTATACTTATTCTACTATAATTTGAACTAGATACATCCAATTGACCTAATTATTTCTTTCAATGAAACTATACATCTGTGAGTCTAACATATCAAAAAATTAGCTTAATTCTTACACTACAAAATTTATCATGAATTTTTAAATTCATCCCTATTTTTGTGTAGGGACAGGTTGACCTCTCCTCACTCCTTTGATTATATCTCATTATGTGGACATCAAATTGCAAATTCCTTTTATGATAACTTTTGAAACATATATATGAACATTTTCTTTGTTTTGAATTAAGTCTAATTCTATCCCTAAAGTTCCCAGTTCAGTTAATTAATTTTGGACCTTCAAATGCTAGGACATTTTGAGTAGTATCTACTTAGCTATCTGTTTACCATACCAAATCATATTATTTTGACTTGAAATTAATTACAGTAGTTTATTTAATCCTGCTCGAATATGCACTATTTCCTGGTAGTCTATACTTTTCATCCAGTTTACTATATCAAAAAAATTCTAAATGAATTGAACTTTTTATGGTACATAGAAGACACATAAATATATAAATTTTATGTTTTTCACATTTTCTAATTCTTTCTCTAAGATCATGACATAATTATCCAAAGTTTCTGCACTCTAGACTCCTTCTCACAGCAAACTCTAATTAACCCTAGCTCTCATTCCACAGATAATTTAATTCAATTAGACATTCTAATCTTCAATTTAATCTCTGACACCTTTAAATAATTTCATGTAACACTAATTAAACTTAAGAATTAAATTATTTCTCTTCCCTCCAACCAAGAACTAAACAAATACAACTTGAATCCTACCAAAACTACTTAGAGGAACAAGGATTTAACTTACCTTCTAGCTTGTTTAATCTTTTTCCTTCCTTCCTTGAGCTATGGCTAGCCACTCTATGAAGTAAAATGAAAGCTCCAAAGTTGCAAGAAAGAACGAAGAGAAAGTGGTGGAGAATAAATAAGAAATATAGAAGTGTAAAAAAATGGATTTCTTATAGCAAAAGTGAGTTGGAAAATTGTCAAACAATTATTGGTTGTTGAAATTTCTTCTTTTTGTTTTCTCCTTTCCCTCACTAACCAACCTAACCATATATATGTTATATTATTATTATTATTTTACCTTTTACTACCTAAAAGTTTTCCATTGAGTTGGCAAATTACCACTTCCTCCCTAAGCTTTTATTTGTCCTTTCAATTAAGTACTTACTTAATTCCAAATAAGATCTACTCTTATAATTTGTCTAATTAGAATATTTCAATGCTAGTAAAACTTGTTCCCACATTAAATTAGCTGTTAATACTTACCTAACGGTCACACTTGTATTTAAAGTATGATTGTTTACTTAAATCTCGCTCTAATCCAAATTAAACCCTATTAAACTAGGGTTCCATTTCCCTTCAACTTCGGGTTTCCTTCCTCATTTGCATTTCTTATTGTCACATATTCCTAACTTAGGATTTAGGGTATTACAATAGGAGACCTCCCACTCATTATTTCCCATCTTCTGGTGAGCTTGAGAAGCCTTTGTATCAAGCAAACCAGTCCCTCTTAGCTTGGTCTCTTAAGGAGCGAGCCCTCAGTTTTAAAGTTTTCTTTATTTTTGCTTTGCTATTGCTTCTTGCTTTGCAAAGCAAGTTAGGTACGACTTTTCGAGTCATCCCGACAAGTCAAAGGTTTTTCTTCTTGTTGTTTGAGGCAAGCCCATTGCCATCTGAGGTCTGTAGTGCTGCAATCTGAGGCTCGTTTCGAGGTGGAGCTAAGATCTGGTCATCCGCTTCATCCACCCTATGTCCCCAAGAAGCAAAAGCACAAAGTAAGCTTCTTTTCCTTTCTCTTTTCCTTTTCTTCATTTATTTAATTTATGTTTCCCTCCTGGGGATTCTCTTTTAATTAGTTAATTAAATTGGCTCACCTAGGTTGTTAGTTAATTAATATTAATTAATTCAACTTAGTAAATCAATTAGGTTAATTAATCCAACCCTTTCAAATCAATCAATCGAAACATGATTAAAGGCTAGGCTAAACTAACTCCTTCGCAAGAAGGAAGAACTGTGTCAGTTCTTATTCCCATTCAAAGGGATACGCAGGCATGCTTTGTTCAAGCATCAAATCCAATTAAAATCAATCAACTTCTCCCCTATCACTTTATTTTATGTTTGCTTTTGAATAAATAAGTTGTTCATCCCTTCTTAAATTGTTCATGAAATCCATTTTTAAGTCACTTCTATATTAATTGCCAAACTTATTTTGTTAAGACAAATCGAAAACCTAGCCCCCGAATCCTCTTTGGTTTCGAGGCTAGTGAACTTTTCCTTTGAGATAAAATTGGAGTCAAATTGGGTTTTTCCTTAACTTTTTCCAAAATAAATTAAGATGGTGACTCCTCAAAATGCAATATTCAAATCCAAACCAAAAGAATAAGCCTGAGGGCTTTATTGTGAGTTCCTTTCTCAAATGAGCATTTTGATTCCTTTTAACGGATCGGACCGGTGCTCGGGCGAGACCTTACAGTTGGTGACTCCACTAGGGATTTACTTTCTTTTTAATAAAGGAAAAATAAGAGGTCTACTAATTGGTTTAAAAAGTTTGACTTTTAATATAATTGTGACTTTTCATGCATCACTTGCATAGGCTTTTTGCCTCCAAACCTAGTTCTTGGAAAATAATGGATAGTGAGTAGCATCGAGTGGGTAACCCTCATTGGGTCTATTCGCTGATAGCAAAATCATCTACCCCGCGATAAATCTTTTGATCCTTTCAAAGGTGTATCGAGCATACCCATACCGTTGGACCCACACGAGACTCTTTGACTCATATGTGTTTAGGTATATTGCTACTTTAGTGTGATGGGTACCCTATCCCAACCACCCTTACCTTTGCATATAATGGACCTATAACATTGGACCTTAGGTTGTATGTACCATGAATAAAGCCTTATACAATTACATTTTCATGAAATGACTTTTCAATCATGCATTCATACATACATGTATACATGCATAGACTAAGAACCTTGAACTAAGGAAGGGTCAATTCCAAACACCTTCACCGATTACCATCAAGCCCAAAACCTTTGGCCCGTCATACCTTAGGTGATCTTTAAAGCCCAAAAATGGTTGGCCCACAACACCATAGGAAATCCTTTTCCCTCAGAGTTTGCATGCCCATGCCCCTATTGCCTCTTCCTAAATATTTACCTGATTCTTTGGTTTTGCTCCAAGGTACCGATGACCAAGATGATCGATATAGATACCATGGATACCATCCTTAAGAAGAAAGAAGAGAGCTTCCAAACCATCCTCATTTCCACCATTAATGCTCAATAAGCCAGCTTCAATAAGGCCTTAAACATCCAACATACCAACTCCAACAAAGCAATGTGTAATACCCCGAGTTTTCAATTATTTTAAAATTTTATGTTATAGGGGAAATATAATTATTTAAGATTTAAGATTTTATACATATACGTATTTGAGGAAAATAAAATACTTTTATGAAATGGTTAATTAAAAATTCTTATTTTATAAGAGAATGTATTATTTAATTATATTTTAATTAGTACATTTATATTTTAAGTAATATGTATATGATATCCGAAAGAATTTTGAAAATTTTCATTTTAGACTTTTTATTATAATTTTAAAAATGTATGTATATATGTTTAAAAGTAATGAAAAATTATGTATATAGATATTTCATGAAATAAAAATGTTTTGTGGGAATAATTGTAAAATTAATTATTTATG
>CATKHJ011029029.1:0-16269 GCA_949750685.1 Vernicia montana
GTACTTTGGAAAATCTATTAAATTTTTTTGCGCAGATTGGGGGGGGGGGGGGGGGGGGGGTGGTGTGAATTTCGAGCTTTAACAAAGTATCTTTCTGACACTGGCATCACATAACAAAGTTCTTGTCCTCACACACCTGAACAAAATGGTTGTGCTGAAAGAAAGCACAGACATGTTGTTGAAATAGGATTATCATTATTAACTCATTCTAATGTACCTACCCCATATTGGACTTATGCTTTGAAACAGCAGTATATGTTATTAATCGTTTGCCAACAACTTTCATTCAAAATATGTCTCCTTTTGAAAAATTATTTGGGCATAAACCAAATTATAAGGATTTACATGTTTTTAGTTGTCTTTGTTATCCATGGTTGTGTCCTTATGCTCCTAATAAATTATCACCTCGCTCTTCCAACTGTATTTTTCTGGGCTACAGTAAATTGCATAAAGGTTATTATTGCTTGGATTTTCAATCTAAAAGATTATTTGTCTCACGACATGTGATTTTCAATGAACAAGCTTTTCCTTTTACTGATGATGGCACCGCATCCGAATTCATTGCTGGTCAATCCACACCGCCCACAACAATTTTCTTACCTTCCATTACTGAGCAGATCACGCAACCAGCAACACTTCCTAGCCATACAATTCTACCGCAATATTCTCCCATAACCAGCATTCCTCAAGCTACAATAACACCTTCGATACACCCAGCAGCTCATTCCAACCTCCAAACTCATTAACCAGCTGCCTCTCTAGGTCCATCAGCGAGTGATAGCCCGCAACCACATGCACCAGTCCATCGCACCACAACAACCCCTACACTGTCACCCGCAGCAGCTCCCTTACAGCTTACTGCACTGACCCATTCCCCTCCTACCAAGACTCATTTACAGCTCAACGATCCCTTTGCTTTGAGTCCCAGCAGTACCCTGAGCCCAAGCCTGCCCCTAGTTGTTGACTTGACTGTAAATCTAATTGCTTCTTCTTCTCATTCAACCCCTCCAACAACAACAAAAAAGACTCACCATATGGTCACTAGAACCCAAACAGGCAACCTCAAACCAAAGATCTTTTTCCAAATGTCTACCCAACCAGAGAAACCCACCACCTATAAATCTGCAGTCAAGAAACAAGAATGGTGTGATGCAATGAAAGCAGAATATGATGCACTCATTGCTAACAACACATGGGAATTGGTCCCTCCAACGTAAGATCAAAATGTTGTGGGATGCAAATGGGTCTATCGTGTGAAGTATAATTCAGAAGGAAGTCTTGAGCACTACAAAGCACGCTTGGTAGTCAAAGGCTTTCATCAACGACCAGGGGTCGACTACAGCCATACTTACAGTCCTATTATAAGGCCTTGCACCATTCGCTTGATTCTTTCCATTGCTATGTCTAAAAATTGGGACATCAAGCAGTTAGACGTTTCTAATGATTTTCTTTATGGAAATCTAGATGAAGATGTATATATGAAGCAACCTCCTGGATTTCAGAGTTCCATGAATCCATATTATGTTTGCAAATTAACGCACTCCATATATGGCCTGAAACAAGCTCCGGTACAATGGTTCAAGTGTTTAAAAGCGTCATTGCAAAAATTGGGATTCAAAGGCTCTCAAACTGATTCCTCTCTCTTTTATTATTCCAATGGCTCAGCTTTAGCATATTGCTTGATTTATGTAGATGACTTGATTATTACTAGTTCCTCGTCTACTTTCACAAACAACTTAGTGTCTTCTCTTGGCAAAGACTTTAAACTTAAGGATCTTGGTCAATTGCATTATTTTTTGGGTGTTGAAGCAAGTTTCTCCAAAGATGGACTACTACTTACACAGTTAAAGTATATCAAAGATTTATTAGAGCATGCCAATATGGGCACTGCAAATGCTGTGTCAACTCCATCTTCTCCCACTGAAAATCTTTCCGTTCATTTGGGCAATTCTTTTGATAATCCAACATTGTATAGGAGTATTGTTGGTGGCCTACAATACTTGTGTATTACCTGTCCTGACATTGCCTTTTCTTTCAATAAGGTATCTCAGTTTATGCATTCACCAACCGAAATTCATTGGTGTGCTGTCAAACGAATCTTACGTTACTTGTGCTCTTCTCTTAATCAAGAGCTTCTTATAAGGAAATCTGATAACTTTCGTATTTCAGCTTACAGTGATGCAAATTGGGCAAGTTCAGTGGATGATAGAAAATCAACCACAGGTTATTGTATTTTCGTTGGCAACAATTTAGTTTCATGGAGCTCTCGCAAACAAAGAACTATGGTCAGGTTTTCGACTGAGGCTGAATATCGGGCTTTAGCAACCACTATGCAAGAAATTCATTGGCTACAGTCTCTTCTTCTTGAGTTGGGCTATCGAAATTTGCCGCCACCAACTATTTGGTGTGACAATCTTGGTGCCACATATCTTACAACGATGCCTGTGTTTCATTCTCGGTCGAAACACCTTGAGATTGATTATCACTTTGTAAGGGATAAGGTTTTTCAAAAACAATTACTGATACGCTACATTTCTTCAAAAGATCAGTTGGCTAATTTACTAACTAAGGCTTTGTCCAAGTGGTGTTTCTTACATCTAAAAGACAAGTTGAACATTGTTTCCACCCATGTTCAACTTGCGAGAGGATGATAAGGATAAGCTTTGCTTTGACATATTAGATTAGGAAAAGTTTTGTAAATAGGAATCCTAGTCTAATTTCTGGTACAGCCTATGTATTTCCAATATAGGAGGAGTCAGTTTTATAGTCCAAAACCTCTACTGAAATATAGGTGTTGATTTACCTATATATAGGCATTGAGCTGCCTCTTTGTAAATATAGAGCGACTGCCATTGTGAATAAATTTAATTAATACTCTTCTCATTCTCTTCATAGACCTCCCATGTTTAATGGACCTAACTATTCCTTTTGGAAAATTAAAACGAGACATTTCATTCAGTTTCTGGATATAGAAGTATGGAAAAATATTATCAATATATGGACCTAATATTTCTAAGAAAGTTGTTAATGGCACTTCAATTGATAAAACCAAAGATGAGTATTTTGATATTGATTGGAAGTTGGTACAACTTAGTGGGTGTTTGGCTTAACCATTAAGAGCCAATTTATAGATTTTTTATTTCCAATTATTAGATTAACCTGTTTAGTAAAAAATTAAAATAATAGCTGATAATTGTTGAGAGTCCAAAGAAGAGTTGATTTGAAAAATTCCATTTTGAAATTTTTTTCATTCTCACCAATTGGTAAATGATTTAAATGTAGACCATATTATCCCTATAAAAATATTATTACTAATAAAAATATTTTTTAAATTAATTTTATATAAGTATAATAATAATAATAATAAATAAATAAATTACTATTCATATTCATATTTAGAAAAAAAAATATAAATATATAATAAAATAATTAGTAATAATTTTCAACTATTAAATTCATTAGACTTGTGATTTATATCACACATTAAAAAAAATACCTAATTAAGTTACATAATAATATATTAAAAAAAATTATATCATTAATCATTATTTAAAATTTGAACAGTGACAAATAATAAAATTTTATCAAACGATCGTATTATTTAGCTATCAGTCATTAGTCATTAGCTATCTACAATAGCTATCAGTTATCAGCTACCAACAGTTAAACAGACTCTAATTTTTTCATTATTAAATAAATTAAATTTTAGCTTCATTGTTTTTTTTAAAAAAAATTATGAGAAATTCAAGTTCAAAGCTCCCCAAAACAATTAGGAAACTACAAACCTGGAGATAACCTAATGTCTAATGATGAGTATGTATATGACATAAGTGATAAATCCATGTTTGAATCCTTATCCTTAGTAAACTATTTTCTTTTACTACATAAAATAAAATAAAGATTTTTTTTTTTTTTGGTAAGGAAAATAAAAGACTTTTGAATATATAATATGGCAAAATAATATGAATTTCAAGATTAAAATTTAACAAATCAAAACTTTTCAATTATTCAAGCTGGACATTGCAGTTGAATTTAACTGCCTTTTTAGTTCATTAGAGATAGACTTGACTATCAGTTCGGTTCTACTTAAAACCGAACCAAAATCGAACATGAGGAAGCAAAATTAAATCGAAACCAAAGAATCATAACCTGAAAATATTAAAGTTCAGTTAGGTTTTGAGGAATCAAAACCATTTAGAACCGGAACCAATGGTTCGGTTCCGATTCAAATTGAAATAATAATTAAAAAGAAAAATCCATTTTAAAAGGACCCCACTTTGAATTTGAAGTTTCAATGACTAAATTTTACTACTAAAATAAATAATTAATAAAATTAGTATGAAATATTTAGTATTAATTATTTTTTTTGCAAAATAATATAACAAAATTAACATTTTTTTATTCTAAATTTTATAATTTTTATTGAAAATCAAAACCGAAACTAAAACTGGAACCTTAATAGGAATTGGAATCGTCAAATTCTTGCAACTATAATTGAACTGGACATTTTCAGTTTGGTTAAAGTTCTTAATTTTGAAGAATCAGAATTGAACCGTGGTCAGACTAATTAAAGATTTAATAGACCAAAATAATATTATAAATTACACAACAAAAATAATCTATCTCTTTCAATAATTTTTATTAAATTGATGATAATTTTTATAATTTAAAATATTTAAAATTAATATCTTCCACTCTTTATACTTAAAAAAAAGTGAAAAAATCAACTAAATCACGTAAATGAAGTTGGTGCATATTTTATTATTAGGCATTATAATGACTTTTTGGATGAGATTCGAAACAATCCCACATGGAAGAAGAAAATGCGATAGTTTGAGGATTGCATGCAAAGACAGATTTTGTTTTTGTTTTTAATTAACAGATAAATTTATCCTTTTAAAGCCATTCTCTCTCTACCCATAACATATTCCGATAATAATTGTGTCCAAAAAACAGATAAGCATTAACAAATCACAATACAGTGGAACTGTCAACTTACTCTTATTGTGTCCTTTCTGCTAAGGAGGCCAAAATGATTACATTCCTTTATAGTGTAAAGACGAATCTAAAAATTAAAATTTTGGAGGGACCAATAAAAATCACTATCGAAATATTTAGAAAATAATCGAATCAATCAATCCTAACATGTTTTCAATTAAAATTTCTATCAGTAATGATTAATATCTTTCCCATTTAAATGTTTAAATAAGAAATAATAATAATAATAATAATTTCATCATTTCATCATTTTATTATTTCCTTTTTCTATTTCTTACAAAATTATTATTATTATTATTTTTACTCTCAAACTAATGTGCAGAGGATATATATATATTGAATCTTTTTAAAAAAGAATAATCCAATATTAAAGATAATAAAAAATTAATGATTTTTTTAAGAAATCTAGCAACCAGAAATTAATAGAGATATTAAAATTGACTTTTTGAATTTATGTTTTTTCTATATTTTTCTTCAATATATAATTAGAGGGTATGATTCAATTGCGATAGCGATAAATATGCTATAATTAAATCTTTCGATGAAAAACTAATATATATATAAATAATGTATATAATTAAGTTATCTAAATTGTTCTCTCATTTTTTTAGTTGTTTATTAATAAAATAATAATAATAAAAAGAAATATTAAATGAGTAGATATGCAATATAAAAAAGGAATATTTTATAAAATAAAGGTTTATTATCTAATAATTAGGAGAGAGGTTGAAAAATTATTTATTTGTAAATATGTTATGAGCCATTAGATTTGATATAAATCAATGGCTACAAAATTATGTAAAACTTCTAGTTTTACACTTGTGTAAGTGAATCCATTCTCTCTCTCTATATATATTGAATTGCTCAAAAAGTACATGATTTTTAATATAAAAGAAAAAAAAATCATCATTATTCTAAAATTGATTGAATTAAAAATATAATTATAATCCTATAAATATTTTTAAATCTATCAACATTATTCTATAAATACTCCTACAAGTATCATCATAAATATATGTACTTAGAATATTCTTATGCCCTAATGTAACACTTAAGACTTGTGCTGATATGTATATGCTTTGCCTATGCATGTTTGGGTTATGTATACATTATGTATTGTATATATATATATTCAGTTGAGATTGACTAATTTATTGATTTTTGAGCTATGGATCCCTTGATTGTGATTGAATGATTCTATTGGAACATGTTACAATAATTTTTTATGGGTTGAAGTTAGTGTGATTGCCTTTTTGGAGTGAGTTGGATAAGAAAGATAAGGTTTTGGCAAGTCCTGATAGCCACGCTCGTGACTAAAGGTAACTCCAGTTACTTAAGTAAGTGCCACAATATGTTTTGCTTTTGCGTGAACAGTAACTTCTGGGTCTGAAATAAGTCACGGTAGTGACTTAGAGTAATGCCAGTTACTGAAGTTGGAGATTACAATGCATTTTGCTCTGTGTGAACAGTAATTATTAGGTTTGAGATAAGTCACGCAAGTTACCAAAGTGGTAACTACTGTGACGTTTCATTTTGGTCGAGTTTAGGAATTTTGGGTCTGAGGGAGTCACGTTCGTGACTCGTTAGGGATTATAAATAGAAGAGCAGATCATTAAACGTAATATTTGACTCTCTCTTCATTTATTTTAGTCCTAACAGCACCAAATCCCTATCAAACTCCATTAATGCTTCTCTAAAGTCAAGTTTCATTAATTATACTCAAGGAATCAAGGGATACTCAAGATCAAAGTGGATTTCATCTTAATTCTTGGAAAGATTTGGATTTGGTTGAAGGAGACATTTTCTAGGTAAGTGTCTAATCCTTCATAATTCTTTATGGGCTTTGTTAATAAGTTGTTGTAACATCTTTATTAAGTGATGAAAGTTATTAAGAGTATTTATTGCCTTTAAGTTGATAGATTGTTTTGTTGTGAACCCTAGAATTTGAATCTTAAAGTTATAAGTTAATCTTTGATGTTTTGAGATGTTAATGCTATTAAGTTATGAGGAATGAGTTATTCTTTCTTTGGTTTGGAGAATTGAACTTTAGGCTTAGAGTTTGTGAGCTCTAGATTGATATGTTATTGGCAATTATTGTGTAGGCCAAGTTATTGAGAATTTCCAACCAAGATAGAGTGTTTGAGCTTAGATTGGAGCTTAATTTATTTTGAGATGAGTTATGAATTATATTTATGCATGTGAACTACCTTGAACAAATGTTATTCTTTATTGAACCTTTATATGCCAAAGAATGAATTGAAAATTCTTCATTGTTCATTATTATTGCTATTAGTCTTAAATAGCAAATCGATTCATGATGTTGAATTATTGAAACCTTTTGATTGAATTGAAGGCCATTTGAGCTAAATGTTTATTGATATTGTATCTACTGAGCTTGACCTAGCTAAGCCAAAATGCGATAGAACGCCTCTACTAATAAGGGATAAACCATTAGGCCGTGTGCACCGGTGACTCAACTGATAGAGTCTAATATGTCAATATTCTACCTATAGAGGACTATGTACTCTAGGTGTATACTCGGCCATGTATGCATTAAAAAGGGAGAAGTTACTGCCCTTAATGAATGTTATGGATGCTCATGGGGATGGTGGTTTTGTCCCGCCTATTTGTATTCCAATATGATTGATCGTATGTTACTATTTTATCGAAGTTTGATTTGATTTAGTGCCATTCCTTGTAGGCACATTATTGTTATTGATTATAACCTATGTTAATAATTGTTATTCCCATTGATATTAAATTGTTGAATTTCTTATTGTTATCTTTTGAGAAACCCACAGGTATAAATATACTTCATAATCTCATTAAGTTGAAGGCATACCCCTCTTCAATTGTGGATTTCAGGTGCTAAAATTGAGGATGATAGATTTGTGGGTGATAGAGCTTCTTGATTCATCCTCCACAATAAGTTATTTGTGATGTATAGTTTTGGACTTATATATCTATATGTATTGTAACAATGTGGATGTTTCATTTTATAATTGCTCCGTAGTATGATGTTGAAGGTATTATCATAGATAGAATGATTCTTTTGGATAGTCTTTGATGTATTGTTTTGCCATTGGTCATTATGGATGATTGCTAATGTTTGATCCTTGATCCATAGTGAACATTGGAATGGATATATATTGAATGTTAGTATGGTTATTTAATATGAATGATGGTTATTGATATGAGATGATTGTTTAATATTTATTATAAGATTGATGATTGTTGATTCAAGTTGACTGTTTTGATGGTTTTATAGGTGGTTGGTGGTCTTAAACCTACCATCGCCCTAGAATCGTCACACCAATGGAGTCAGGGTGTGACAAAGTGGTATCGGAGCATAGGTTTTGATGTTATAGATTGTACTGTAAGTGCCATGATTCAAGGTGTACTTGGATAGGATAACTACAGAGCATAGGAATTCATTTCATCATTGTTATGTCTTCCTTAAGCTAGATCAGCGAATACCATTGTGTTATGAGTCTAAGTCTCTTGTGTTTCCTCTTATCAATATCAAGATGCTTCCTAGACGTGATCGAGGTAGAGGATGAGGTCATCCTAGAAGGGTTAGACAAGATGATATCGAGAGTTTGGTTAATATAGCAGGGGATAATGTTATTCCTCCCCCTACACCTCAGGTTGATGTGATGGTGGTGGCACAGAGGTTGGACCAACTTTAGAGGAACTATGAAATGTTGATTGAGTTGGTTACTCAATAAAGACAGCAGCCTAAACCTCTTACTGCTCCTATTGTTCCTCCTCCCGTGTCTTCTCCTCAGCCATTAATGGTACCTTAAGTGGAAGAGGTTACTTATGAGAAGTTCTTGAAGCTGAAACCTCTAGAGTATATAGGTGAGATAGACCCTATAGATTTTATTGAGGATATGGATGACAGAATTTAGATTTTTAGGGTTCATAATAGAAGGGCAATTGAATTTGCTAGGTATCTTATGAAAAGGGATGCAAAAGATTGGTTCAAGAGAAGCATTGTCAGTTTGCTTAGGGGCAATGATGAGATCAGTTGGGAAAGATTTAAGGAGCTTGCTATCAATGAATTTTTGCAGGAAAGTGTAAGGGAAGCTAGAGCTAGGGAGTTTGAGAGATTGGAGCAAACTCTTGATATGTTTGTTTTGAAGTATGATAAGAAATTTCGACGATTAAGCAAGTTTGCTCCAGCACTTGTACTAGATGAAACTTCTTGAATTCAACAGTTCATGAAGGGTTTGGTACCAACATTATTCAAAGTACTAGCTACTCATAAGTTTGATTCTTATTATGAAGTTATAGATAAGGCAAGGATAATAGAGAATCGAGAAATGAAAGTCAAGGCAACTAGGGAATAGAAGAAGAAAACTAGAGTTGAGATATCCTATAGGCAGAAAAAGGGTGATGGCGGGGTGAAGAGTTTGGATGTAACTCAACGGCCATCGGATAATCCTAGAAGTCAGCAAGGAAGATCTCAATCGAGATAGAATCCTGCTAGATCGACCTATCAAGAGAGCTACAGAGCAGCTAATTATGCACCATCCAAGACTTTTACTCCCTTATGCCCTACATATGGGAAACCATATAAAGGTCAGTGTTATGCAGGAATGGGTGTTTGCTTCGGTTGTGGACAACCAGGGAACTATGTGAAGGATTGTCCATAGGATTAGCAGTTATACCTCAGACTTCTCAATACATAGTTCAGATGAAGGGAGCAGGTATTAGTGGGGCACCAGCAGGCTAAGGATTTGGTGGTGGAGGTACCGATGCTAGAAGAGGTTTCAGACAAACTATTGGTCAGACTTCTAAACATGCTCCTTTAGTAAGAGGTAGAGGAAGAGTGTTTTCCCTAGCACAACATAAGGCACAAACTTCCAACACAGTTGTCACAGGTATTCTCTCTATACAAGTTGTTCATGCAAGAGTATTGTTTGATTCTGGAGCGACTCATTCTTTTGTTTCTTCATGATTTGCTAAGAAACTTCATATATTATATGAATTGCTTGAGAATCCTTTGGTTGTTTCTACTCCCTTAGAGGAAGAGATAGAAGTGCGAAATGTGTTTCCTTCTTGCATTGCAAGTATAGTTAGGAGAGATTTAGAGATAGACTTGATAGAGTTACCTGGGCTAGAATTTGATGTGATATTAGGGATGGATTGGTTGGCTAAGAGTTATGCCTTTATTGATTGTTTTAACAAGAAGATTGTGTTTATACCACCTTTGGGTGAGGAGTTTGAGTATCAAAGGGAAATAAGTGAGGCTCCTTATAACTTGATTTCTATAATTAGTGCGAGGAGACTTATAAGGAAAGATTGCCAAGGGTATTTGGATCATGTTAGAGACCTTGACGTTGAGGTGAAAGGTGTGGAGAAGATTCCTATTGTTTGTGAATTTTCGGATGTATTCCCTGAAGAATTACTGGGTTTGCCACCCGAGAGGGAGATTGAATTCAATATTGAAGTGCTACCGGGGACTAATCTGATTTCCATACCACCTTATCGCATGGCAGTATCTAAATTGAAAGAACTAAAGAGACAGTTGCAAGACATGTTGGATAAAGGGTTTATTCGACCTAGTAGTTCGCCTTAGGGTGCACCAATGTCGTTTGTTAAAAAGAAGGATGGGTCTATGCGATTATGTATCAATTATAGATAGCTCAACAAGGTCACCATTCGGAATAAGTATCCACTTCCTCGAATTGATGACTTGTTTGATCAATTACAAGGTGCAAGCCACTTCTCAAAGATAGACTTGAGATCGGGCTACCACCAGTTGAGAATCCGAAAGGAAGATGTGAGCAAGACAGCTTTTCAAACTAGATATGGACATTATGAGTTTTTAGTGTTGCCATTTGGGTTAACGAATGCACCAGCTGTTTTTATGGACTTGATGTATAATAGGGTCTTCAAGCCATTCTTGGACAAGTTCGTCATTATTTTTATTGATGATATCTTGGTGTATTTAAAGAGCCACGAAGAGCATGAAGAACACCTTCACTTTGTGTTGCAGACTTTGAGAGAGCATTAGTTGTATGCTAAGCTCTCCAAGTGTGAATTTTGGCTTGATAATGTGTGCTTTTTAGGACATGTAATTGACAAGGAAGGATTACAAGTAGACCTAAAGAAGGTAGAGGCATTTCTCAATTGGCCTAGACCTACTGATGTGACATGAGTTAGGAGTTTCTTGGGTTTAACGGGTTATTATCAGAGATTTGTTCAGGATTTCTCCAAAGTAACAGCTTCTTTGACCAAGCTTACTCAGAAGCAAATGAAATATCAATGGTATGATGATTATGAAGAGAGCTTCCAAAAGCTCAAGAATTGTCTCACTACTATACCAGTTTTGGCTTTATCGTCGGGTGAAGGATGATATGCAGTTTATTGTCATGCATCGAGAGTGGAACTTAGTTGTGTCTTGATGCAGCATAGTAAGGTAATAGCTTATGCCTCTAGACAGTTGAGAAAACATAAATTGAATTACCCAACTCATGATTTGGAGATGGTAGTTATAGTGTTTGCTTTGAAGATTTGGAGACACTATCTCTACGGAGAGAAGTGTGAGATTTTTACATATCACAAGAGCTTAAAGTATATCTTTGAGCAGAAAGACTTGAACCTTAGGTAAAGAAGATGAATGGAATTGTTTAAGGACTATGATTATGACATTTTATACCATCCAGGTACAGCTAATGTAGTAGCGGATGCTTTGAGCTGGAAGTCATTGGGAAGCTTAGCCCACATACAAGTTCATAGAAGACCTTTGGCAAAGGAGATTAAAAGCTTGTATGATATGGGTATTCGATTTGAAATGATAAGTTCTACGGTGCTTTTGGCTTACTTTCAAGTCAAACCACTATTGGTTGATCAGATTAAAGTGGCTCAAGACAAATATCCTTAAATGGTTGTGAACCCTCAATTTTGCACCCTCATTATGTGGTCGCAGCTTGACACCTGCTAAATTTAGTGCACTACGCAGAGCTAGTACAAATGGGCTTTCAGGCATAATACTATAAGGATAATCCTGACCAGACATTTTGTACCAGACATCATTTTTAAAAATCAACCAGCTCTTCTCCAAATCTGACTGCCAAACTATCCGATAATTAATTTTGGATCCATCGCCACTGACCGGTAATTTCTTAAAATCCTGAAAGCCCCGAAAACTGACCCGAAAGTTTCAAAAATTGACTTGGAAACTTGAAAAATCTTGAAAACTAGACTGCATGCACGAATAGACGTGTCATCCTTCAGAGAAACCAACAGATCTACCGATGCACTGCGCGGAGTCTCTAGCTTCCCTGGCGACGGCCGCCAGAAATGCCGAAGGATTAATGCAAATATCCGGCGGATCCGCCGAATAGTCCCACAAAGCCTCTGTCCCTTTGTGCTGATCCTCCTTGATGCGCTGACACACGTCAGTCTACCCTGCGTCAGAGCTGGACAGACATCCGGCAGAGCTTTCGGTTGTCCCAGTGGCTGGTCCCCTCTTGTGCACCAACCACTTGTAGAACCAACTAAACAATAAATTTGGATCAACAATTATCAATCTTATAAAGCATATAAACAATCATTCAATATCAATATCTATCATTCATAATAATAACCATGTCAATCATTTGATACATATCCATTCCAATGTTCACTACGGATCAAGGATCAAACTTATACGATCATCCATAATGAGCAATGGCAAAACAATACGTTAAAGACTATCCAAAAGAATCATTCTATCTATGTTATGCACCTTAACATAATACCATTGCGGAGCAACTATAGAATGAACATCCATAACTATTACAATTAATAACATATAGGTACGAGTCCAAAACTATACATTTGATTAGCTTCTTGTGGAAAAAGTGATCAATAAGTTATATCACCAACAATTCTATCATCCTCAACTCTAGCACCTGAAATCCACAATTGAAAAGGGCTAAACCTTAAACTTAATGAAATTATGAAGTATATTTATATCTGTGGGTTCTCAAAAGATAGTAATAGGTAGTTCAAAATTTTGGATATCAATGAAGATAATAATAATCAATAAATGTTATAACAATAATAGTGGTGTGCCTAGAAGAAATGGCACGAATCAATCAATTCGATAGAACAATAACGATCAATCAATCAATATCGGAATACAAATGGGCAGGACAAACCACCATTCCCATAAGCATCCATAACAATCAATAAGGGCAGTAACTTCTCCCTTTTAATGCATGCTTAGCCGAGCACACGCATAGAGTACAATGTCATTTCTAGGTAGGGCACTGATACATTAGACTCTATCAGCTGAGTTACCAATGCACACGGTCTAATGATTTATCTCCTATTAGTATAGACATTCTATCACAATATGGTTTAGTTAGTTCAAAGCTCAGTAGGTTCAATAACAATAACTATTAGCCCAAATGGCCATCATTTAATCAATGGGTTCAATATTCAACATTAATAACAATTTGCTAACAATGAACAATAACAATTTCAATAGCAATAAACAATGAAAAGAATTTCCATTCAATATTTGGCCTTCAATGGTTCAATATGAAATGTCATTCATTCAAGGTAGTTCACATGTATAAATATATTTCATAACTCACCTCAATAGCAAAATACTTCAATCCAAACTCAAGCACTCTATCTTGGTTGGAAATTCTTAAAAACTTGGCCTACAAAAGAATGGCCAAATAATAATCAATCTATGGTTCACAAAATTATAACCTTAAGGTTGAATTCTCCAATTCTAATGAAATAATAACTCATTTCCTATATGTCAATAGCATTTATATCACATAACCCTTAAAGAATAACTTAAATTCTTAAGGTTCAATTCTAGGGTTCTATCAAAACCAGTCTATCAATAGCAATAAATATCATTTATGGCTTCTATCTAACTCATAAATGATACTAGAACACTCTACTAACAAAACCCACAAAGAAATTTGAAGGAGCAACAACATACCTAGAAATGTCTCATTCATCTTCAAACCAAATCTTGAAGAATTAATGGAGAAATTCACCTTAAATCTTGTATATCCCTTGATATTCTTTAGTTAGAATGATAATCTTAGCCTTGGAGGAGCATTAATGGTGTTGGGTAGGGTTTAGGGTCTATTAGGGTCGAAGTAAATAAAGAGAGAGTTAGTTTTCGCTTTAAACTGATATGTCCAACTATTTATAAACCTAGATGAGTAATGGCCGTTACCTCATCAAATTCATAATTCCCTGAACCCGATCAAACTGAAGCTTCATGGTAGTGACCTCTCGGTTAACGAGTGTTACTTTTGCACATAAGCAAAACTTACTGTAGCGGCTATAAGTAATGGGTGTTACCTAGATAGTAACGGGTGTTACCTGATACTTACCAAAACCTTATTTGTTCTTATCTAGCTCACTCCAAAAGGCTAAAATACCAACTTCAATTATTACTTACAGTTATAAACTCATTCCTCAAGCACTATTCCATCACAATCAATATATCCATAACTCATATCAATAACAACATCAAAGAGTAATCAACATATAGATCAAATTCACAAAGAAATGTACAATATACAATTCACAACTTAGCTCATCCATATACAAACAAAGTATATACATATCAATGAAGGTCTCGGGTGTTATATTTTTTCTATTGAAGGATTTAGAATTTAAGAAGTAAAATAGAAAAAAAAAATAGAAAGAATAAGAAAGAAAGAGTATAAGAGTATTAAATGAAAAAATGAAAAAGAAAATGATGAAAAAGATATAAATAAGGGATGAAAAAGAAAATGAAGAAGTAATTAAATGAGAAAGAAAGAAAAAAAAATTTCATTTGTGAGAAAGAGAGAGAAAAAGTGTGAGAAAAAGATAGGAAGTGAAAAAAAGAAATTAAGATGTGAAGGAAAATGATGAGGAAGAGAAGAGAGAAATTAGGATGTGAATGAAAATGATGAGGAAGAGAGGAAATTTTTTTTTTTATGTTTCTTTTACGCAATTTACCGACGGTTTAGGTAAATTTTTTAAAATAAAAATTTGGAGGGAAATTTCCCTCCAAATTTTTATTTAAAAAAATTTACCTAAACTCCCTCTAAATTTTCATTTACTGACAGATTACAGATGAAATTCCGTCAGTAATTATTTTTTTATTTAAAAAAAAAACTTTAGTAAAAATTTTGGGGAAAATTTTCCTTCAAATTTACATAAATTATCGATGGATTATTTTCATCAGTAATTAGTAAATTTTTTTTGGTATTAATTTACCGACAAAAAATTTTTATTGGTAAATTGACACTAGAAAAAAAATTTGTGAAATTTTATTTATTAATTACCAACAGAATATTTCCATTGGTAATTAATAAATTTTTTTTATTACCGACAAAAATATTCCATCGGTAAATTAAAAAAAAAATCATAAACTTTTTTGGTATTAATTTACCATCGAAAATTTTTCGTCGGTAAATTAATACCAAAAAAAATTGTGATTTTTTTTTATTAATTAGCGATGGAATATTTTCATCAGTAATTAATAAAAAATTATTTTTTAATTATCAACAAAAAAAATCCATCAGTAATTAATAAATAAAATTTCACAATTCTTTTAGTATTAATTTACCGATGAAAAATTTTCGTTGTTAAATATTTGTTAGTAAATCATCGGTAATCTGTTGATACTTTCTTGCGCTATTCTTTGACACCTTATTTAGCGACGAAAAATTTTCGTCGGTAATTAATTATTAGTAAACCGTTGGTGATCTGTCAGTAATTGCTTTGGTGCATTATTTAGCGATGAAAAATTTTCGTCGATAAATAATTGTTAGTAAATCATCAGTAATTCTAAAAAAAAAAAAATTCCTGTATGCCTTCGATAATTGAGTAAATTTACCAATGGAAATAATTCTGTCAATAAACTGTGATTTTATTATAGTGTTTGGGAGAGAGACTGAAGCCAACGTTGTGCCTGTAAATCGGTGAGGGTGAGGAATTGGGTTTCGATGGAGTGTGAGGTTGAGGTGAGGTTGCTGGCGATGAGGGAAAAAGGGTTGTTTGTGAACAGAGAGAGATGAGTGGGATCGGTGTTTGACGGGTCCAAAAGGAAATAAAGAGAAATGGTGAGTGTGGGTTAGAGAGAGGTGAGTGACACTACACCATAAATGCCCTACAACAACACCAAAAATATGTTGCATCAGGCTCTAAATTTGTTGCATTAGGCCTAAAGCAACACTTTTTAGGGGTTGCAATTTCGAGCGTTGCTATTTTGGCTACGACAACACTTTTCTTGATCTAATGCAACACTGT
>CATKHJ011029139.1:0-12927 GCA_949750685.1 Vernicia montana
TAACATAAGAGTTTTGGAAGGCTTGGAACCAAGAAAACCAATACCATTAAGTAGTTCCAAGGCATATTTCATTTGACATATAGAAATACCAGCATGAAGTTCTAGCTACTTCAAAACCCAATAAATATTTCAAAGAGCCAAGGTTTTTTATTTTAAAAGTATCATGAAGTTAGCTTTTGATGGACTAAATGTCAAAGAGAGAACTACAAGCAAGAATCACATCGTCAACATAAATTAATAGGGTAGTGAAAGAGGAATCAATCTTCTTGATGAAAAGAGAAGAATCTGATTGAGTTTGGACAAAATCTTGATGAATTAAGGCTTGTGAAAGCTTGGCATACCACTGTCTACTAGCCTGTTTAAGTCCATAAAGAGACTTGAGTAAATGACAAACTTAGTTTGGTTGTGAAGATGTAAGACCTTATGGAAGTTGCATATACACTTATTCACAGAGATCCCCATATAAGAAGGTATTGTTGATAACAAGTTCCAAGTGTCATTGTTTGACTATTGATATGGTAAGTAAAGCTCTAATAATTGTCATTTTGGCAATGAGAGAGAAAGTATCCAGATAGTCCACTCCTTGTTATGTATAGCCCTTAGCCTCAAGTCTGGCCTTGTACCTCAATGCTTCCATCAGAATGGTACTTAATTTTATAAACCCAGTTGCGGCCTATTAGTTGCTTCCCAGGTCATAGTCTCTTTGTAAGTTTTAGGTTCATATTAACAAAAAAGGTTCTATGAATCGGGAAAGTTCATCAGAAGAAAGAATTTGAAATAAAGAACGAGGTGTACTTGGTAGTTGATCTGCAACAATAGTGATGATTGAATTAGATTTGAGACAATGAAGATGCTAGTTGACAGTAATAGTCTTGGAAGTAAGTTGGGGGATTATAGAGGCTAATAGACTTTCTAAGGGGAATCAAATGAAGTATGTGATTTAATAGAAGGAACTGGAATATAAGTAGAATCAGTTGGTAGATCAGGTTGATAGAAAATGGACTAATGCTGAGGTTTAGTAGAGTGAGATGAAGAAGTTGGAATGGTAGGATCTGATATAAGAGCATAATGATCATATGGAATTGGATAGACAAAGGTGTCATCAGGAGGGTTTTAAAAATGAAAGGAAAAATATTTTAATAAAATGTGACATTTCTAGAAATTAGAATTGAATGATTAGTAAGATCATATATATACTTTGTAACCCTTTGTACCATGTTAATAATCTAAGAAGATACATTTGGATCAAATTTCTTTATGTTTTCTTTCAAGAAAGGAGGCAAAACAAAAGTATCTAAAAATTTTCAAGTTATTCAAATCAAGAGGAGAACCCGTATTCCAATTTTAAATGAAACTATAATTCATTTCCTCATTCAAAACTTGTTATGGTATAAGAGCATTTTCTCTTTTGTTTATAGAAATCTCATCATTGTTCCTTTATTTCTAGTAGTTACTAAAGTTTTTCTTGAAGTTTCTTGCATTTTCTCCACAAACAAACTAACAAATCTTCTAACTAACTATTCAGTTGAGAACTAAAATAGCTACTATATAATTTACTGTATGTTCAATAATAAACCTTTTTATTTGTCCCTCTATCCTAAATAACTCGTAATATTTCACCAAAATTCAGCAAAGTCTCCTCTCAAAACTAGACTTTAACCCTTGCGAAAGAAGGCAAAAATATATGCATCTCCCTTTGGGCACTCAAACATCAGAACAAACTAACAATAGTTGCCAAACCCGAACCTCCATACAAAAATCTCATCCTCATAAATATAAGTATAGAGTTAATCCAATAACAATCTCATTCATTTAACAATTATAAATATATAAACATTTTTAAAACACTACTTTTTTTAGTTTATTTGCTTTTAGTCTTTCTCTATTTAGATCTTTTAATAAATTGGCTAAGGTGGAATCATTTTTGTCTCCAGCATGTGTTGGGTTATTCTCTTTTAGTAATCTGTGTATTTTATCTCCGATATGCTCTGGTGGAAGCTCCGTAGCCATGGTAGATCCTGGCTCTGTCTCGTCTCACTTTAGTCTCTATCTTTTGTGGGCTCTACTTCTAGAGCGATGGAGGGGGGAAAGAAGAGATATTGAGGCAATCAGAGTAAAAGATTTCATCTCCAGTGGTACTTTCTTGTAGATCTGGTTGTGTTTCACTGATCCATGTATGTTTTGGCTATTCTATAGATCTATAGATTTGAGGAGGGTTTGTATTTAGCTATGGCAGTACAATTTTCTTTGGTTTGGTCCAGCTTTTACCATCCTTTTCTGGGTTCTTCTTTCCTTCCCTCGGTTATCGGCGGCGATGGTAGCACCAATAGAGAACCCTGGTAAGAAGAGGGCAGAGAATGGTTTCAAAAAATATCACAGCTTCAGTAGGCCTCTGAACCATGTTAATTCCATATTTAGCTCTGGCTATCTGTTTCTTGGGCTTTATGCCAACTGTCAAAAACCCTATGCTAGGTAATACTATGTTATACTTTAACCCTATGTTTGGAAAACATTTTAGGAAGGAAAGAAAATAAAGAGGGAAAATAATCTCTTTATTTTCCCCTCTTTTGTTTGGATAATAAGAAAGAGGAGGAAAAATAAATTTATTTTCCCTTTTAATCTTTTCATCTTTATTTTCTCTCCAATTTGGAAAGAAAATAATGAGAGGAAAATAAAGTTTATTTTCTCTCCCTCTTTATTTTCCCTCCTTTCCCAAACAAAAGAAAGTTAAATTTTCTTTTTATTTTTTACCCATATTTTCCTTCCTCTCTTATTTTCTCTCAATCCAAACATAGGGTAAGTCTAATTATCTATTCTCTAATTGGACTATTCTCCAAATTGTAATGTTTCTTTGTACCGTCTTAGGCTATATGCTTCTTCAATGATAATTTTAATTATTTTGAAAAAAAAATTATTTTACTGTACAGTATTTAGAAACAGTACCCTTAAATAAATATAAATAATTAAAAAAAATAAATAAATAAAAAGGAAGATTATGGATAATGACGTGTCCTCCATCTTGCTTCTTCTCACATCGCAACAAAGCCTACCTCACTCTCTCTCTCTCTCTTTCTCTCTCACGCAGAGCTAGCTAAAGCCTGCTCTTCCCAGCTCCTAGGGTTTCTATTTTCCTTTCTTTTTCTCTTCCTTCCGGGAACCTAAACCCCTTTAAAACCTTCTCAATCTTTACACATTTTGCCTTTCATTTCCCACATTTCACCCCCATTTTCACTTTGTATTGTTCTCTTTACAGCAAATCCAATCAATACTCTCTTCCAAGCTACCACTCATAATCAAACCAACCGATTCATGGCCAAAACCAAACCCGGAAAAAAAGACCTCGATTCCTACACTATCAAAGGCACCAACAAAATTGTTCGACGTATATACTCTGTCTCTCTCTTTCTCTTTCTCTTTCTCTCCATTTTTGGCTTTGGGAATCCTTGAATTTCGCATTTAAATTCTTTGCCTAGTTAAACCCAGATTGTAAAATCTTTCCTTTCTCATATCAAGTTTTGAAAACCCGTTAAATTTGTTTTTTTTTTTTTCGTTGATTGTTGTTTTCTTTTCCTTTTCAGTCATTTTTAACATTTGGGTTATTTCAGTATTTGTTTGTTCGTTTTCTTCTATTTTTTTGCTTGTTTTGAATACCCAAAATATCGTTTTTATTGTTTATTTGGATTTTTTTTTTAATCATTCCGTTTTGGATTTGTTCGTTTTGGATGTTTTATTTGTTATTGCAGCTGGTGATTGTGTTTTGATGCGACCATCGGACTCCGATAAGCCTCCGTACGTGGCCCGTGTTGAGAAAATTGAGGCCGATCATCGCAATAACGTCAAAGTTCGTGTCCGGTGGTACTATCGCCCAGAGGAGTCAATCGGTGGTCGCCGCCAATTCCATGGGGCAAAAGAGCTTTTCTTATCAGACCATTACGATGTTCAAAGTGCACACACAATTGAAGGCAAGTGCACTGTGCACTCCTTCAAGAACTACACTAAGCTAGAAAATGTTGGTGCTGAGGATTACTTTTGTAGGTTCGAATACAAGGCTGCCACTGGCGGATTCACCCCTGACCGTGTAGCTGTGTGAGTATTCTTACTCTTATGCATTTTTTATTGTTGGTTTTGAATTAATTTTTGTGGGTATTTGGTGTTTTGAACTGTTGTCATGGATTTTTTTGGGTTCTCCTTTGAAGGTACTGTAAATGTGAGATGCCATATAATCCAGATGATCTAATGGTGCAGTGCGAGGGTTGCAAAGATTGGTAAATTTTCTCTTACACTCCCTCTTTATAACAGGAATTATACATCATAAATCGCAAGGATTATATTCACTCAGTTTTCTTGATCTTTTTATTTATTTAAGCTACATGAATTTTGAAGAGGCGTGGACCATTTTGTTCTTTTGCTCAATTTATCACATGTTCCCTGGTATTAACTTCATTACTAATTCTAATAATAAATTTGTCCTCTCATGACACCTCTGTTTGTTTAGCTGCTTTACACTTCATTCATTTGAATGAGCCAATTTTATGGTGTACCTAAATGTTTTGAAGAATATTTATATGTTCTAATATTTTTCAATTTAGTTGAGTTTTCAGAATGCGCCGAAAAACATTAATTGATGCAATCAGGATGCATTTTTTAGTATGTGTTGATTATTCAACTTGTCTGAATCTTGTGATGTTTGGCAAGTACAATTCCACGGGAGCTTATTTGTCATTAGCAAAGAATGATGAAACATAGCATGAGTTTTGACAAATTCCAATTTTGTTGATTAGGAATGAAATATATTTGTCTTCTAATATTTTCCTATTTAGGTTAGTGTTTGGAACTTCACCTAAAGCGTATTGAGCATTGCATGAGTATGACAACAAATCAGCCAATCAGCTTGGTGAGCTGTTTGATGCTGCCAAGCTCAGGTCATTTAATAAATGAGCCCAATTTGAACTTAATGAAACTTGCTTGCTTAAGTTTGCAAGCTAGCTTGTTTATAAGCCTTTGAATCAGTTTGTCTTTAGATTCATTGCGAATTTGATTTTGACTTCAAATTCACACGTGTCTACAATGTATTAAAAAATACTTACTTGAACTGTGTACTAAAAAATTCTATAGAAATTATAATTCTTTTAGTTCCATACGATGAGTATGGTCCCTAAAAGTTATGCAATTATATACAATATAAAAAATATTTATTATGGTTAAGTGTATTGGAAAAATGTTAAATGAGTATTTGAGATCTTTTGAATAAAGTTTTGAACAGTTTAATTTATAACTTAAGTTTATTCAGAAAACCTTTACCTCCACTTTGGGTTATTTAACAGCTAGCTAAATTTGAACACCATTGCTCTTGGCTTGTTTAATAAATGAGACAAGCCTAGCCTAAATCTAAAAATCATTTCATAAACAAGCCAAACCTAAGCATTCAAAAGCTTGACTCAACTCATTTTTGGCCCTATGCATGACTTTAATTGTGGTTAGCAAATCTTTGAGATTTTCCTTGATTCATCCAGTTGCAAATGATGCATTTACATCTTCCTGATTGTCTAAATGGCATGCCAAATGATGGCTTCCCATGGATTACAATAGTACCTTGTATTTTGGCTTAGAAAGTTACTTTTTCACAGTAGCACTTTTATGGAACTAAAATTATTCAATTTAACACAAATCTGCAGGCTCTATTAGCCATATCTAGGCTGCAGATTATTTGTTCTGCACCAACTTCAGCAACTTGTAACACGTGGAGATTATCATTGAGCTGTCATGCTAGTAGGGTTTTGTCAAACTTCTCTCTTTTTTCTTTTCTTTTTTTTTTCCTGTGTCCCCACATATTGCCATGATCCATGCATGGTTTAACATGTTGGGATTGCTTGTAATTTTGCCTGTAGCTCCTCTTCTAATTTATCCCAAATCATTTCATTAATTAATTGATTGGTTAAACCTGGCATGGTTAATACTTATGAGCTCCTCATGTCAAGGTAATTATTTTGGATCCCCACGGTTAATAATGTTGCAAAACCCTTGGCAGAGGTGATTCTTTTAACTAAAGTTCTTTTTGAAACATGTCCTAAAACGGTTGAAATTCTTGAAATATCATATGAGAAATCAAGATGGCTGTCATTCCTAGTTTGATATCAGACCACAGACTGGTCCAGAGAGGCAGATATTATGTCTGGAGTATCTAAAACAGGGGCAATTCACTTCGAGTACTACCAAACATGATTTGGGCAGAGTGTAAATCAAGGTTTTAAGCCTCTAACCGTGCTTGTGGGCGAATGGGGGCTATATGCTAGTGATGTAATGTGTGAAATTGAAGGTTTGAAGTGTGAAGAAACTTGAAGATCAGTCTTCAATAACAATGTTAGTTTGCATATCAACAACATTGTGTGAGAAGTTAAGGTCCAAATCATAACCCAGGTGGAGGGTGAAGAAAGTTAAGGCGGTTTATATTTCTATTATATGCTAGGGACTTGCAGGTTGAAATTTAATGCTTGATAGGGATTGTATCTAGTGATAATTAAGAACTGCTCTCAAATGATTGATGATTGAAGAGAATTAAACACTTGATATTAAGGTGTAATCAGAAAACTTTTGTTACAAGGTGCTGTCTAGATTTGAAATGGTAAAATTTCAACTTAAATGTGCTATCATGATGGTGTTTATGGATAGTTTTGACTGAAATATCATCTTTAGGCATAACATTGCTTGCTATGAATTGGAATCAAATTTTCTATTTTACAGAATTATGAAAGACAATATAAAGTTTGAATATGTTCTGTGATTTTTTTTTTGGATTCAGAGTCATGTTTTGTTTCTTCTCTTTTGAAGTTTGTTGAACACTATAGAGATGGCTATTGCGTGCCGTGAACAAATATTTTTTGTGCTTGTTAAGGCAACTGCACTGATGTCTTCTAGAGGGCACACCGCAAGAAATCATCTCAAATGTGGTTGATTGGCCATCTGAACTTTGTTTTGCATTTTATTTAAACATTTAGATGAAGTGCCTGATTTGGGATGGGAGTCATCCATGGTTGTATGAGAGTGTCTTGTTCTGTTGTTAACTAAAGTTTTGAAGAGGCACTTTTCGGTAATATTGTGAACTGAGTGGAATAGGGAAATATATACATTTAACTGGTCCCAACTAGCTTGGGGTTGAGGCTTAATTGAGTTGACTAGAAATTTTTTAGAAATATATATAAAAAAAACCAGCTTTGATGGTTGAGCACTTATTTAATTGGGATGCACATCTGAAGTTATGATATGTCATGTACCTCTTAAGCACGATATTACACTTTTTATGTACTGTGGGGTTGTTATTTGGTGCTTTAGCAATCATGCAGTAATACTAACGACACTAAAAATGGTTTTCCTGATATCTTTGCTCATATGTTGTAGGTTTCATCCTTCTTGTATGGGTATGACAATTGAAGAAGCCAAAAAATTGGATCACTTTCTGTGTTCTGACTGTTCCTCAGATGATGATGCAAAAAGATCTTTGAATGCATTCCCAGTATCACCATCTGTCGAGGCCAAGGTGAGAATTGTGTCCGTAGTACAAGTCTGGGTGTGGGTGGAGATGTGATGCATAATGGGGTAACATCTTTTCTTTTGCCAATTCCAGCAGTTGTAGTAGTTCTATCTGTACAATATTTTAATACTCAGTTTCTCCCTCCATCTTTTTTCCCAGTAGTATTTGAATCAAGTGCTGTTCTCATCTTAAGGATGACAGAATTATGCTCACCTTGTTGACTTGGACCCCATGCCCTGATCTTTCGAAATCTTTGCTCACCTTTTCTGTCATATAACCAGACAGGAATTGCATTGCAGTCCTATTCAGTCGCCTACTATGGTCATGCCTAGTGGTATATACTGATCTCAGAGAAAATCCTAGCCTTTTGTTCCAGCAATTTCCCCATTTGAACCATCAGTTCCCACTCTTCCCTTTCTCCACGACACAAGCCTGAAAGGCTTGTTGACCATAAAAGATGAGGTCTTACATTATTTTTCTCCTCATACTTCCATGAAGTTGCTTGTGTCAAAATGGTAATTTTCCTGTCATGAACTTTGTAACAGTTTCTTAATTGTGTAAATTACTAAAGGTCCTGAGGTTTGACATGATATACATTTTTTGCCCTAATGTTTGAAAATTAGTTATTTAGGTCCCCAAGTTCTGTTTACTGCTCTTTAGTCCTTGATTATAGAATTATAAATTTTTCATTACACTTATGTCAACATTTAAAAATTAGACATACTTTAGTTTCTGAAATTTTGAAATTCAATTGCATTTTTAACGCCTGAATTGTTGTATAATAGAAACCACTTGAATCCCTCAAAATCTTGTTTTGTTTTACTGATGGAAATATAGTGACTAAAATAGCTAATTTTATATAGTAGGGAGCAAATTGTATATTATAGCTAACCTCAAGGGGGGGATTTTAGTAAAGTACCCTTCTTAATATGCATACTAGAAAATTTCCTGAGTTTGCTATAGAGGAAATAGCTGGGAGGCACAATACTTTGAGGTTTAATTACTGGTTTAGAGACATAATGTAGCACAAGTAAAAAATTGTTTTAAAAAAATAAAATGCTCTCCGTGCTCATATTGCACTTAATTGATTTTGTATTGAGTTTACCCTGGGGGGTTTGTATGGTCGCTTGCTCATTGCTAATTCTGATTCCATGTACTGCGCTGTAAGATCTCTCAATGGTATAGGCGAGTATGGTAAACATCCTGCGAGTACCTTGTAAGGATTGCATCCACTTTTCTTTATCACATTCTGCCTTGGTCATCTAGATATTGCTTATAAGTTTGGAAACTCGGAGGAATTTTTTTGTCTTTTCTTTCAGAGTCTTTAAACAGTCTCTAGTTTGATGAGTAGGGTGGAGCTGAAAATGGGCTAAATTTTATGTCCAATTTATGTGGAATTAAGAATTGCCAACTTAAGCATGATCTAATTCCATTGGTGGGTATGCAAATGTGACTTAATTAACATTGTCCATTGAAGGGCTTTTTGCCAAACCAGTTGTATTACTATATTAAACCCAGATTATCTGTTATCTGGTGTGTAAATTCTGACTAATTCTTTCAATGACAGCTTGTAGTTTCTAAAATGCACATGGACAGGGGGTTGGCATTTTACATCCTATTTCTTTTGTAGTTTCTTAACAAGCATGCCAGCTAATGCTGCTTATTGAGAAAATTAAAACTTTGGGTTAGTCTATCGATTCAAGATAAAGGATGGATATAGCCAATAGAATACATGCATATCCATGTTGATAATTGATCATGGGATGTTCTATTAGAGAGAGAGAGAGAGAGAGAGATAGCAGCGTAGTTGGTATAGCTTTGTTTCCATTCCGTGTCTCAGGTTAAAATGGAGAATTTGAAATAGATATATGTTCTGTTCACTATTGAGGGTGCAGTCAATGCGCCAGTGATTATATGGACTCCTATATTCTGTTGAGAAATTGGAAATTGGCTTCTTAAAATGGCTTTTGCATAACGTCTTGACCATAGTAAACTTATGAAGTAATTCTTTTAGGTGTTTAAGCGCTATACTCTCTTCATCTATTATTATTGTTACCATTTGTTAGTAAATTTTTATGGTTATCTTTATTTTTTTCCTAAAATAAAACATAAATCTTTGTCAATAGTTCTAGTTTATGGTAATTTGGCGTCCAATGGCTGGCATAAATATAAGCTCTGTTAGCATTAGCTTTTCAAGATTTACTGGTGGCTTGCTGGATACAGATGTTCTACACTAAGGTTTTAGTTTTCACCATGCAAGGGTTTTCTGATGGTTGCAGCAACTTGTAACTTTCTGATCACAGTTTTAAAGTGTCGTCAAATCATTTTGACTTTACTTGCTCACATGTATCTGACATGATACTTTTACCCTAGTAACTTTCTTCAGAATTAAGGTCTTCATACATCTAGAGTTTGGGATAGCATCTTTAGTGTTAAGGTTTCTAAAACTTAAGTAACCATTTCCTTGAGTTATTCTATGTCTGTGGAAGGCAAATATTGTTGTCCTTGTGATACTCGGATTTCTTAATGTTATTTTTCTAGCTTTAGATTTTTTGTTTTTTAACATTTACTGGTTTCTAACTGGATATGGATGTTATATACGAAGGATTTGGTCTGCAAGGGTTTCTTGATGGTTGCAGAAACTTGTCAATTTGTTGTGGCTGTCTTAACATGTCCCATATCATTTTGGCTAACTTGCATATGAAAATGTCATACGCACAATTATCTGACCTGGTGCTTGTACCTTGCATACTTTCTTTATACTTCCTTTCTATTAAATTTTATCTCCTATTTCAGCTTCTCTTAATAAACATCTTTATACCTATAGATTTTGGGGTGACATTTTTTGTTGTTTTGGCGTCTAAATTCACATTTCTTTGAGTTCTCTGTTGTGTGGATTCTAAATGTTTGTACTGTGTAAATTTGACCATATTTTCTAGGATATAATTAACACTTAACAGCTGTCAGTAAAAACCCCTTGGGTAATATTTGGTTCACTTTAGAAATGGGAATGGAATGCAATTCCTGGAATAAGATTTAATTTATTGTTTGGCTCACAAGGAATCGAAAATTTTTATGATATTATTATATTTTAAATAATATGAATTTTTATTGAAGTGACATACCTTTTTTAAGTATTATTGAAGTGACGTACTTTTTAACTTTTTAAGTATTATTGAAGTGATGTACTTTTAACTTTTTATGTATAATTTTTAAAATTATCATCAAATTTTTATTATTTATTTTAATGATAAAATTCAGATAGGATCCTTTAGATCTTGACATCTATTTCTATTCTCATTCCATATCTAAAAGAAACCAAATGTGCCCTTAGATGCCTCTCTTTGTGGAGGATTTTATTTCTTGTGCTGTTATGCATACCTTGTTATATAGTCTTTAAGTGTGATTTATGGAAACACTAATTTATGAAAAGAAAATGAAGTTTCAAATGATTACAAAATTACTGGCAAAGTTGGGAGTCTTATCCCATATGTGTAAATGACATATTTTGTTTGTTGGGAAAAGCTAATGGATTTTATCTCAAATACTTCGAATAATATAGAATCCTTTTATTGATGTGGAGCATGAAGAACATTTGCATTAATTCTTAAAAAACAAAATTCATTTCAATGACTATTTCAGTCATTATATTACTTGGAATGACGTTTCTAATCTAGGATTAGGCAATTAGCCTTTTCTATTTTCCATCCTCATATTATTTTTATGAAAAACTTTCCATCCTTAAATTACTTCTTGATACATTTTGTCTTGTCATCTTGATTTTTTTTGCTAGGTGGAGACAAAGCGAAGGAAGAGATAACTTATAATTGTGATGTGGCAGGGAGGTACTTTTCTTGCACATTAGCTCCAGTATGTTGTTCTTGTTGCTCTCTGTTGAATTGTACAGTGCTGAGAAGATGCTATGTTTGCACAAACAAGAGGCTTTTTATTATTTATCATTTTCTAGTGTTTGTATGTGTGAATGGACTTTAGGAGATGGGTCCTTGTACCCAGTGATGCCCTATACGAGTACTGTGCCCAAAATTGCAGTAATCTTATTTATGCGCCCATGATGAGAAATCAAACTGAACATCTAGAAAACCTTGGGATTTGTTGTGATTTTGCTGTAACTGTATGCATGATAGCTAGCTCATTTTGCTATTTCTTTTTCCCCCACTTGAATCATAAGGGACGGATCGAGAGGAGGTTGAGCAAGAGATGTTACAGAGGAGTTGATCCAAGCATTGCTTTGGAATTGATTATTTTTTTTCAAAGGACAAATTTCTGAAGCAGGATCCTGTGAATCCCACACCATCTTATGATCCAATTGGCATCCCAAGGGGGTATATATATTTTGTATAGGAGGTTCTGAACAAGTTTTCGAGTCTGTGTCTATCCTCTGGCTGCCAATGTCTTCTGAAATTTTGAATTACCTGTTCAGCATAGCTGACTGGGTGTGGGATAGACCTGTTCATTGCCTTGTTAAAGACAGCATCAAATGTTTTAATATCTATGCATCCATAAATAACCATGTTCACATTCACGGGGAAAGGAATGTTAGGAGACTGGATTAATGCTCCAAATCTACCCAGAAACTCTCCTTTTCCCTTTATGCAGTTTCTCTATGCACCATGCTGGCGGCTACCAATTATAACTTATCAAATTCCTTAGTTAACCATATCAGGTCTAAAGCAAAAAAAAAAAAAAAAAAAGGCAAGCTTTTTCCCTCCCTTGAAAAAGGTAAGTACCATTTCCCAGCCTCCTAATGTTGGGGAATGTAAATGCATTCATCTATATGAACATGGTGGTATCTTTGGATTTCAATATTTCTGTTCATTGGTTTCTACTATTACTGCTTGAATCAAGATCAGCCATGACGCAACCTAAAAATGGTTCTTAGAAGTTCTTTTTTAAATTGCAACGGTAGAAGAAAAAGAATTTGAAATGTTAATATTTTTCATAATTGGTATTTTTTTAATTATTAAATATAGATGTTATTTGCTAAGTTAAATTTGCAACCTTACTAATTCAATGTTGGTTTATAAATTTTACTAAATTGGATATAGTTTGATTTAAGAATGAGTAATTTCATTAAATTAATGGGACAACATTTAGAATGAATTTTCATTTTCATCAAAATATAGAACGTTTGAATATGAACAAACTCTAAGTTTATCAGATTGTTTCACAATCATTTAATTGCAATTTATGAAAATTTCATTTTAATAAAGTTTACTCTGCTGACATTAGAAATCTGGTTACAGTTCTAGCGAAAGCTATTGATGATGATGATGATTATAAATTATAATAATTACAATAACAAATTATTTATGTTGCATATTAAAGTTAAATGACTATATTGAAATTTTAGTGATAAAATTGAGGATAAATTATTATTT
>CATKHJ011029727.1:0-12138 GCA_949750685.1 Vernicia montana
CCCTTTCTGATTTGTCTTTATTTTTTATTTCATTATTTCCTCACACAACTATACGCTGGACAAAATTTTTCATAAAAAGTCTTCCTGCAATGACTAATGACAATAGTCAACAATTTGCCTTGTGGATTTGAAATAATGATATTGTTCAAGTAATGGTGACAAATTTTCTGGGAAGTTACTTTGTGAGTTTGTGATAATTTTTTTTTTTATTTGGAACTTTTGTGCAATCTTTCAAAAAGTTCTGATTGAACCTTAAGGCCAGGATGAGGGTACTTGACCCTAGAAAAATTGCATTGACAAACCAATAGATGTTGTTGTCATTCCTTATCTACTCAATATGTTGGTTCTTAGTGCCTTGAGTTTCTTTTGCAATCTTGTTCTCACATACTTTTGGATGAGAAACTATGTAAAGCATAATTGAAAAAGATGAGAAATCACAATCTGCAGCATTTGAGGAGGGCTAATCTTGTGAAGTAGATCGTAAAGAAGTGTAGCACTATGGCAAGTAATAAAGTAGTGAGGTGCATGAGATGTGGAGATATGAATGGTATTGCTTATGCTTTTCTCATGACTAATTATATTTTGTTGATGACATCTTTTTATCACCAACAGAGAGGAAGCTTGTGCTCTACTCTTCTTCAACAGATGTATGAAGAAGGCTATAGCATGTTTGAAAGACTCTTTATGATAGTTATTTTAATTTTGCTTTCCAATATCATGTCATGTGTATGGATAACCTAGAACCAGATTGAACTACTTCATGCTTATTTGAATAAAGAGCCTTTTCCTTTTTCCTGCTTATATTTGTTCTTGACTGTTGACGTGACATATAAATTTGTCTAGGATGTAGTATGAAGGTGGTCTAATCATGTTCCCTGTATTGATAGGCGTCTTATGCAGGATATCGTATGGTCTAATGTGTGATAAAGTTAAAGACATAAGGAATATTATTGAAGAATATCGTATAGTAAAGAAAAGAATGGGAGGATATAGTGTAATACTAAAATGTTAATAATAAAATATATGTATATATTTAGCTATGAATGAAAGAGTTTAAGGTTAGCCTAAGAAAAGATAGTTATAATAAATTAGTTAAGTTTGAGATTTACTCTCTTATTGACAAGAGAATGAGAAGCGCATTTGACATATTAAGTTTCAAGTTGGTAAACTGAAAGAAAATTTAAATGAAGATGAGCATAAAATTTAGAACAAAAATATATACAAATATGGATATTAAGGATAAACTAAATTTGAGAAAAGGAAATACAAAGCGCACTGGATTGAACCATACAATTTAAGTAATTGAGATAGAAACAAAGATGCCAATATTTGAGTATGTCAAAGGATTGCATCGACCGAACGATATTGCCCCTCCATTGTAACTTCCAAAAATTAAACGAATTGTAAGAGTTAAAGGAGATGAAATATCTATTCTATAATGTTTAGCTTGCTGCTAGTCTTGTCACAATAACAGAGTTAATAGATAAGGACAAATAAAATAAAATAGAAAGAGATGATAAAGAATGGAGATTGGAAGTAAAAATAGAGAAGCATTAAAAGATAGCATTATAAGTGTTGACCAAGCATGAAGTTTATATATTAATATTTAATGAAATGTAAACTCTAATTAGCTTCTGGATGTTTTCTTAGATATATGATTAGCCAAGATGACATACGAACGAATTTTAGGAAGAACTAGGATTTTTAACTATTTTAAATACTTGTAAGTAGAAGAATATAAGTGACAATAATGGAATAAGATTTTGAGAAAAAGTAATGATGTGATAATATGATATATACAACAAATAATTATAATCATAAATTGGATGTGTTAAGGAGGATAACTGAAAACTCAAGAGTAAGGGTTATCTATGATTAATTATATTCCATAGGAAAACTTTCCTTATATGTAATTTTAAAGTGGGACATAGTATAGTATGTTTATAAAAATCACAAATAATGTGAATGATAAAAGAAAGGTGTTGAAAATAGTTATATATGTTTGATGTATAGAATGTTTTAGGAAGTGCTTGTCTTTGTTTAATGATGAAGAAATTTGAAAGTAATTATGTTTAAGTAACGTTCTTTAAACTTGTGAGATATCGATTTTAATGGGGATTACAGACAACTACGTGGTGTAGAAATAAAAGACTTTAAGTGAGTAGTAATAATGGTAGATCCAAAGTGACCCAATTTCTTATTTTGAATTTGTGAAAGTGGTAATGATAAACTTGAAAATATAGGAAATCTCATTGAAGATTTGTATATGAGTAGATTTTAAAAAAAAAAAAAATTAATAGGGTCGAGAACTAAGTGTTTTCTTTTGAAATGAGATTAAATCCTAGATATTTGCAATAGTAATTGATAGGGATGAGATGTGAATTATGACTTTATATGTATATGTGGTTTGAAGATTAAAGTAAGTGATGTATTACTTAGTATAATAAGAGGTAATGCTCATAAATGAATTAAATAAAATTTTGTAACATTATATGATGTGGAGGATAGTGTAAATATGAGAATTGATGAAGAAATGAGTAAAATAGTAAAGAGTAATTTTGTAAATGATGAGAAAATTAGATTGTGGAGTAATTAGGATAATAGTATGATAACATATTTAATAGTACGAATATTGATTTAAAATTTCAAGTGAATATGAAAAGTTGACTTAAGATCAATAGTTGTTAATGTGTGTGTGGTTAACTAGTAATATGATGTATGAAATGATCTATTAATGAAGGTTTAAGTGGATTGAAATATACTTAGCACTTAAAGATAAGTAGGAGTATATGGTGTGGTGAATATATATTCATAAGATATTAAGTGAATGAATTGTTAAATGATGTTTAATGTAAGAATGGAGTAAATCATGATTATATAAAGATTGTGGTTATATAGTTGCTAATTTGAGGTTATTTAGGATTACAAATTGATTGTTTATATGAGAAGTATTTTTGAATAATTGATGAGATGGGAGTTACGATTCAATTGTTAATATTTGATGTCAATATTAATAAGAACATAAGAAAAAAAATATGTTTAAGTTTATAATTGATTTGATGTGAAATTAAAAGTTGAGATAATATAATAGATGTGTATATGTTTCTTATTAAAAAAAATTGAATTATGGATTGATTACTAATATTGAGATTTGATGAATAATAAAAGAGATTTATATGAGGTGATTGTACTTAAGATTTATATTATTAAAGGATCATTAAACACAATTTCTTATTGAAAATTAATAGTTATGTATCTATATAAGCATAATATATTTGGAGACATGGAATCAAATTTAATGGATGATTATTTAAGAATAGTATGTGATGAAGATTTGGAGTTATAATGAAAATAGTTAAATCAGATTCAGGAACATAATTTTAATTAGGGATCAGTCATGGAAAAAGATTTGAAACAATTGAGAAAAGTAAAGATATCAACAATTGCTAAGGGAATGATGTTGCGCATATATCTAAGATGCATATATCTAAGATTAGGGTCTGAATAAGGGCAACTTATAAGAGGTGACTAAAAACTTATATCTGATACGTGAGTATAGTATTAAAATTCGAGAACGAATTTTTTTTAAGGGTGGGAGAATGTAATACCATAGATCTTTCCCCTAATTAAAAATATGTTTGATATGAATATACATATATGATATAGAAGTAAATATGAAATTTTATAAGTCATGAGACTAGAGAATCTTATTAGAAAAATGGTGTGAGAATCTCTTACTATAGTATGGTTTGATAAATGTATAATAATTAGTTATATGAATATGAATTATATAATTACTTATTAGTGAATAAATGGGTATACTTCGATTTAAAATTTAATCATTTAAAATTAAGAGTGTGAAAAAAATATAAAAAGACAATAAGGAAATAATTAAATTATCAGTTTTAAATAATTAAGTAATAAAAGAAATTAATTTGGTAGAGGTGGGCTCCATACTTTTCTTGGGCCGAAAATTGTAATCAAATTAAAATGCCCATATTCAATTGTGTATGATAAGTCTTCATGTCCTTTATTTTGTACTAAAATATCTATTTCCATTAATATTATTTTTAATCACTCAAATTAATTACCACCACAAAATTTCACTTAAGCAAATAAAATAATATTATATAAACATTTTAATGTTCATCTTTCTACACTCTTCTTTCCCATTTTCGGATCTAAGCTAGAAAGAGCTCAAGTGTTTTCTTTTCCTCTCAGATTTTCGGACACCAAAACTAGAGTGGAAGATTAAGGATTTGAGGTTCCTTAATTAAATTTGCTTGTTGTAGGGATCTAAGTTTGAATCTTATTTCCTTTTGTGTAATTTATTGGCTGTTTTTCTCTTTTTTTCTACTTGAACAATACGGTGAAATGGAGGTTTTGAGGAAAAGAAAATTTCTTGTTTCAATTAGTAGAAGGCTAAGCTTATATAGGTTTGAAACTATGGATTATTCATTAAAAAAAAACCTGGTAAAGAATTGAGGTGAAGGTCGGGGCTTGAGATGAATGTTCGGCTAACATATAAAGATGAGGTGTATGATGGTTGCTTGATAAACTATGAGTATGAATAAACTTAAAATGATGCATATGGAATGAGTTTGAGTGGGAAATCAATAAAGGATTAAAGAATCATTGAAACTCTTCCTTAGAAGGTGGTTCGGCCACCACAATAAATCTGATATTTAGTTCTTAAGTTTCAAATGAATGCATAACTAGAGTTATAATTGTATGAAAATATAAACTATCAGGTAAAAAAAAAAAGTATATTTGAACTTAAGGTTTAGAAGAGTGTGTACGGCCATGGTATTTAAATAAGGGAAAAGAGATTTGGTTATACTAAATGTTAGTTAATTAAATCTATATATATAGTATATAAGAAAACTTATTAGAAAATAAGGTAAAATTAACTTGAAATAAGGTTACACTTTCTCATTGTTTTGGAAAATATGATAAATTCAAGATATAATTCTTGTGTCTAACTATATGTGAATATGAGATTATAACTTGAATTGGAAAAGAATAAAATTAAATTTATGTTTTTTGTGTATAAATTTCTGTCATTAAAGTATTTGAAAGAAAGAAATAGTTTTAGATATTCTAAATATAGTATTTAAGATATTCATAGTTTGTGGAATATTAAAATTGAGAATTTGAGCTTTCTATCAACCCAAATCCATCCAGTGTGGGTAATTATAAGATAATATATGTGAATTTCGTTGAAAGATGATATATATATATATATATATATATATATATATATATATATATATATATATATATATATATATATATATATATATATATTAGTATGATACAAATGAAGTAGTAAGGGAAATAGTTATAATAATATGAGAAGTTGATATACATAAATATATTGCTTAAGAAATTATAATGGCTATGGAAATAAATTAATTTATATGTATTAAGTTTATATTGATTGATTATTAGTGAAGTTATACTAAGTTAGATCATAGGTTAAAATATTAGGAAATTAAGAATTTACATAAAAATTAGTTTAATTTATATGTTGAAAATCAATATATTTTATGTAATTAAATATGTAATGATTTGGTGTAGAATCAGGAAAGGGTCAAGATAAAGAAGACGACTGTGAAGTGTACTATCATCCCTTTTGTTTTTGCTAGTGTGATAGGAGCTTAGGAGAAAATGTAAGTAAATAATTTACTTGTATGACATGTACGTTCTCACTTTTTTCTATAATTCTTGCAAACCCTGGTACATATGAAAACTGTAAATAATTATTGCTCTTTTGAATTCTTTGATCTTTGAAAGCCCTAGCTATATGTGAATTTCTTGATTAATTGAACCGTAAATTATTGTTAGAAATTGTTGCTAGGGTTTCCTGTTCACATTGTTCATTTCAACATTGACTTAAAATAATTCGTATTGCTTTAACCCATATGATATTGAGAATAGCCTGTATGCCCATTGTCATTTGAGTATTCCTATATAATATTTGATACATGTGATATGAGAAATTTCCTTTAAAGCATAAATTCCCGACTGATGTGGGCAACATTAGACCTTGAGCACTTGGTAAAACCCGCGGATGGAGTGTACGCATCCGGACCTTAGCTAGGAAGAGTTTGATGGTCCTAGCCGTAAGACCTGATCAGTCTTACGCTCTATATGTGATACGTGTGAGTGAACAAGGCATAAGCCGTTACTCAAATTTTATATGTGGGAAGCATTCCGCTTATAATTTATTTGATTTATGCTAAAGATTATATGAGACCCATAAACGCCTCTTCAGAATATTATTAATTGATATTGATATCCGCCGTTATTTATTCCCTACATGCATATCATATTAGTGGATTATTTGCTCACTGAAATTATTCTCACTTCGTGGTTTATAATATTTTTCAGGTGTTACATAGAGATGAGCGAGGTATTCTCAAGTTTCTTCTTCACTTGGGAAGTACTAAGCTGCAGAAGTTTATTTTTGACATTTTGAATTCAAAATGTTCATGTAACTTGATGTCTAGTTTAGAGCTCCATGGTCATTTTGGGTTTAGAATGTTTAATTAATTGAATTATAGTTTATAATTGATGCTTATGAATGGATAATTATAGTAAGTTTTGAACTGGAATATTATATGTTAATTAATGTTTATAATGTGAATGATGAAACATAACTGCCAAAATATGAATTTTGGGTATAAGTGATATGATTATGAGTTGTGCTTGTTGAAGTTCATATATACTATAGAAGTTGAAGGTATAAAGCAGATTATAGAAGTGTTAGTGTTTTACTGCAGGTTAAGTATTATGGGGTAATGATATGTTTAGTCAACATTTTGCTGGATTTCTATTTGTTAATTGAGGTGAGTGCGTTCTACGGGTTTTCGGTGCCTTATCGGTTACCCATTCCCTAGGACGATCGCGACTCCTGAGTTAGGTTATGACATTAATAAGGTAGAACTCGACCTTAATATGGTCGAATTCAACCTTATTAAGATCGAATTCTACCTTATTAAGGTCAAATCAACCTTATTAAATTTCATTTCAACCTTAATAACAATGAATAATAATAACATATAACTTAAAAAATAAATTATTAATCTATTTTGAAATAGTATAAATTATTACTTTACTATATGATATATAATTTGTTTAAATATATATCATATAGCCCATTATTAAACTAATTATTAATTATTTTAAAAAATAAATTAAATTAAATTAAATATCAAAACTAATTAATTTATTGAAAAAGTAGATGTTCAAACTTATAATTATATATCAATATATATCATATAACATAATAATAAAGTAATAATTTATATTATTCCAAAATTGATTAATAATTTGTTTTTAAATTATATGTTATTATTATTCATTTTTATTAAAGTTGAATTGAATTTTAATAAAGTAGAATTCAACCTTAATAAGGTAGAATTCGACCTTAAAATGTTGTAATTTTCTTAGATTGGTTTTAATTTATGAACAAAAAAGAAAATAAAGAGAAAAAAATAGAAACAATTATACAAGACATAAGATTTACGTGGTTCGGCAATCTACCTACATCCACTGGAGGTTTCGGTTTGTTTTCTTTTATTGAGAGAACTGGTGGTGACTGCTTACATAACAAACTAGGATTCAACTCTTTAAATAGAAACTGGTTGCCTAAAAAATTGCACAAATACCCTTACTCTTCAATAAAGCTTTATCGTACCGTGGGGGCTCTGCCCCCACACCCCCAACTACTTACTGATCAGTGCAACGAAATTATATGGGCCGAGATGATATGCTTGCTCCTCCACATCCTTACAATCCTTCCCTTTATTGAAACTTTGAGTGTAAAATGTTCTTTGATTATGAGCCATTATTTAACACAAAACCTTGACTTGATTTTTGAAAATTATGAAATGGATTTTTAATTGAAAGCTAGATTTGAAGAAAGAAGAAGAAAAATAGACCGGTATTCATTAATGAATATAGAATTTCAATTGTTTGATAATTGTGAGAGATTGATAATGGAGATTATAAGAAGAATAAGAAGAAAAATAAGAAGGTAAAAATCTGAAGATTTCATTGTATGGTACACTGGAATATTGTTAAAAAAAAAACATAAGTGCATGGTATACCTGCCAGTGCACAGTGCACCAGGTGTACCACAAAAGCCCTCTTATTCTTTTGTACAATGCAAAAAAAATTTAGGATTGGAGCATCACCCGGATTTTGTAGAAATTCTAATGTAAAAAAATGCCAATTTGAGAAGGAGATCGGAGGTAAAAAAATTAAAATTTCCGGCATATGATTCTAATCAATTTGTATATTGAAAAGAGAGAGAGAGTTCAAATTCTGCAGCGCTATGATGCGCGTGAGATCACGCACTATATTGATCAGGATTTTTTGTGTTGAATGTATATAAAATTAAAAAGGTTTTTTTAGTAAACGATAATCTATTACATATATATATAAGCCATGCGGATTTCACTGTAGAAAGAACAGTGAAATCGCAATTGATTTTACTTAGGCGCCCTGGGCTTTTCCCTTAGCTCATTTACAAAATGACGTCGTTCAGTGGGTTAAAAGCGTCAAAAACGTCCTTTTACTTTTATGTCCTTTCTAATGTGTTCTTTTCTGTGTGAACGACGTTGTTTGGGGTTTATTTTTGCCATTTTGCCCTGCAAACCCTATCCTTACTGCTTGCTTCTCCCATCTCTCTTCTTGCGCCGCTTCATGACTAAACGCTAACGCTGGATATGATCGTCAATCGAAGCTGCAAGAGGTTTATTTTTCGCATGTTCCTCCTCCCTATGATTGGACCCCGCCGCCTGTTCCTCCTCTGACTCAGTACAGTGTAGCGCAGAGTAGTGGCGGTCGAGAATCAAGTGAGATCAAGGTGTTGTGGATCAGATATTCGCAGCAGTGGATGGACAAAAATTATCTATTAAGCATCTTCTCCTGCATCTGAATGGTAATTTTATTGAATAAATAAATGTTTTCATGTTTGGTTTAGATTCATAGTCGCGATAGAGGTTCCTTTTTCTGTCACTCGATCCTCACTCCAATGCAGGTTTTTTCTTCGGTCACAGAGCTCTCTACATAAGTGAGTTAAAATAAGGGTTAAATTGTTGGGTTTTGGGTTTGATTGGGTCACATATGTGGGTAATGTCACTGAGTTTGTCTATTTGAAGAAGTGCATATGGGTTTTCTAATTTCTTCTTCTCTGACAGTTTGGGGTTTGCTGGGTTTGTCTGTCTAATGAATTTTTTTTTTTTTTTTGAGAAAAGTCTGTTCTAATGAATTCATTCTATGATGACTGATTTTTTTTTTTTTTTTGAAATTTTGCAAAAATCAATCATCTAAAAAAGTTATATGATCTAATAAACTTCATGTATGACGCAATAAAGGTATTTAAATATATATATATTTTTTATTTCTTTCCTACATAATTTCAAGCTTTAACAAATTTTTGTTCTTTTTTTCTTGATTTTTTTATTATTGATTTTTTCTTTCGCCTGCCATAAGTAAATCGAGTATGTTAAAACTTTTATCTTCTTCATATAGATATAAATGTTTTTTATAAGCAAATTTATAATTACATTTTCATTAGGATCATAAAAGAGATTATTGATCTTTTTTGTTTTAGATCCAAAAAGGTTCAGATTCATAAGGGACACATCATTTGGGAGAAAGCATCTAAATTTTTAGAGCCATTCATCAATTCTCTAATGGATGGTAACTGATAATTATTTTCCTTTGATATTTACAAATAATTTTGACTTGCCTAATTAAAAATGCTAAATTAAATACTTATAATTAACTTTTGTTGTGCAGGTTTGTTTCTTTAGACAATTTTTTAAATTGGTTCTTAAAGTTAGATTCTTAACACTAAGACATGAGTTTATCATTGTGAGTAATCTTACTTCAGGTAATAGTTGTCACTTACTCAAGAATAAACGGATGTATATCTGTATGTATTATATGTTGTGTTCTGTTTAATAAAGATGTGTATGAGTTGCTCAAATGGTTTAATGAAAATTTAGCTTGATTAATGTAGACTAAAAAATTAGATAACATCTAGATCTGATCTGAGGCATGTTACTTCATCAAAGTTCATGAGGATCAAGAGTGAAAATACTAATGAAAGTTGCAAAGCTTACCACCACATTGCACTCTCTTGATAGTTAACCATCAAATAGACATATTTACTATGTTGAAGACAGGTTTGAGCTTCCTAATCCTTTATTATTGCCACTAGGCTGCCATTTTTTTATGTTGATGTTGAATTCAAGTTTTGTTTCTTGAGCAAGTAGAAATAAAGTAAATATGAAATGGTTATTATCACATCTATTTAGTACAGTATAGGGCCTGTGAAAATGACAGTGGCGAGGACAGTGAATTATGCCAACAACACAGGTGTGAAGAATCTTTACCCCATTTCGGTTAAAGGAATTAAGAGTCCCCTTTTATTATCATAAAAGATTAAAATTTTGGGATTTTCATTTCTTTTAATTTTGAATGGAACCAAGTTTAATTTCAAATTGAAAAGTCTTTGAATTTCTTGATTGATTTTTTGCCCTGTTCATTAGACCTGATTAAGTTTCTTCTTTTATTAATTAATCTGGAATTAGATATAAGGATATAGAGGCAAAAAGGGTATAAGGTTTTGTCACATCCCACTTTCGGGATGAACGGTCCTAGGGTATGGGTAGGCCTAAGACCACCAAAAACCCATAGAACCCGATCACATTAAGAAACTAGTACAATTTCGACAGCAAGCCGGCAGTACGCATAATTTTCCCAGAACACGAAACTTACAAGACAAATTACACTTCTAATAATTATCCTCCCTTATATCCTCAACTTCATAGCCAATACAAATCCTACCAATATTTTTCTCGCATATAATGAGTTATTTTCAAGGTCAGTCTCACACTTTAATAATCAACTGCACTTTTAGACGACATAATCCATTAAGTCATTCACTAGCATCATTATACATATTAGATAATTTACAACACTAACTTATATTTCTTAGGTACCATGAAGCATCTAGATATCACACTAATTTTATTTACATATGTTTCTTACAACTAATTATACAATCTTCAAAATACATTATCCTTTCCTTATATTGACTTCTAGCATCAAGTAAATAATTAAACTTGAGTTGCACTGATAAACCTCTATTCCTATAAAAAAAATAGGGGAAGGGGAGTGAGTAAGATTCAGCGAATGCATTCTAAACAATTATGCATATGGGGTCGGTTCACTCGATTCACTACAATTTGGTTTCACAATAAGATCAATGATTCAATATAGATATATATAACAATGATGGCAATATTAAGAACGATAGCAGTAAAATCAATATCAATAATACTAGCACTAGGGTTCAGTAGAAAGAATTGCAATATCAATAACACTGACACTAAGGTTCAGTAAAAAGAATGGCAATATTAAAAACAATAATAATGTAGACAATATCGATATCACTAGCACTGAGGTTCAGCAGAAATCTGGATTCACTAGATGAGAGCGGAATTTATCAACACTACTCATCAACAATTTCACTAGTGGCAGAGGCTCTTCTTTTGGAGCAATACCACAATATAAGGTTAGCTAGACCTTACGGCTAGGGTATTAAAAATCCCTCCTAGCAAGGGTCACTTGATTGTGCACAAAGTCCAGTGTTTCCCACATTGGAAAAAGGGGATCTTTGCATTAAGGACAATATCACTGTACCATTTTTGGTACTTCAAAGAATGTTCAATTAATACTGAGAAAGGTTTAATTCACTAATAGATAGGAAAATATAGATAGAAAAATCAATGGAGCACTACAACACTAGAATTATGTTGGAATTCGAGCAATGTGCAATATCACTATCAAAGGAAATATGATATGGTTTTAATGCAATTTCAAGTAAAGATTTAGGTATGAATAACAATATGGGCAATTCAATCAAAGAAACAAATGGCAATTCCATGTGCATAAAAGTGTAAAATACACTCACTTGTTTGCACTTGTCTTCACTAAATTTTCTTCAATTACACTATTTGATGATTTCCTTCCTCTTCAGGATTCTCTACATACAATACATGCACTCAATTAGTTCAATTAGCAAAAGTAGGTTCACTAAAACATTAAAGTTTAAAA
>CATKHJ011029847.1:0-30788 GCA_949750685.1 Vernicia montana
ATACATGTTTATTCTTGTATATTATGAGTTATCAATTCTTATGAGCATTATGAGCCTAAAGTGATATGTTATAAGTCATTTGACATGTATAAGCCCTACTATTCTTGTGAGCTTGCCTTGCACTACCTAGCATCACAAGTATGGTAGTATATTCTTTACTCACTGCTTTATCTCATTAGTGATTCTATTTTTCAGGAGATTAGAAGTTCATCAGCTCGGTTCTTCAGGCATTTTCTTCCCTAAAGAACCATCTTGATAAATGTAATTTCTCTATTATTTTGTATGTAATTGAGACACTTTAGTACTCCATGTGTGTAAGAGAGAGAAAGCTATTCTTTTGGCCTTTATGACAATTATGAATAATTTTTATATATTGTCTTATTAGAATTATAAGTTTATGAGATTATAAGTATGTATATGTATGAGTATGTGATATGATGAGATAGATGTACATGTGTATATGCATGAGTTCAGGTTTTGATCTTGGGGTGAGTGCGAGTTGTTCTAGATAATATGTAATTTATGTGATGAGAAGGGTTCTACGGATTTTCGGTGGCCTTATGCCTACCCATGCCCTAGGACCGTCACAGTTACGAAGTTGGACTGTGACACTCACGATATCGTTTGTGGATTTTAGGTTATTGTATAGAAGTGGATGAATGTCAGGGTAGGCTAGACTTCTTGATTTTATTTCTCCTTCAAGAAGCTATGATGTTCAAGTTATTGTTATTGTTAAGATTTGTGTTTATTGTTGTTTAAGTTTTAGTAATTCTTTTGATAGTTGATCCATAGTGTTTGAATTGTCACAGTGACATTAATGGTATGATGATTATTTCTTAGAGAGATATGATTATATAATGATATGGAATTGTTAAGGAATAGATATTTTGATAATGATTGTATGATTGTAATTGAGATTGCTCAGTTTGATTCTTGATCCGTTGTGATCATTGGAATCGTATGGAATTATTGATAAAGCTAATGTGATTGATTAATGAATATTGATATAAAGGTTGCTTAAATGCATGTTAAGTTTGATATTTGTTGATCCAAGTTGATTGTAAGTAAATATATTAAAAAATGAAAAATAAATAAGAAATTAATAGCAAATTCAAAATGAAATAATACTAGTAAATCAAAAACCAAATACATTTTAAGCTGATAAGGGTTGTTCATTTTTTGTTATAATAGTATTGGTAGTCAATCACCTCTAATGGATATTAAAGGAAAATTACAAGTATATATATATACACTTAATATTTTTATTGTGAAATTTTCATTTAATTTATTGCAATTTGATTTTATTAATATTAATTATTTGAAATTTTAATGTATTTACTAACATCATTATATATAAATTATTATCAATTTGGTATTAATTGGATATAAATTAAAAGTATATATATAAGTTAGATGTAATCTAAAATTTAAAAGTTAACAATTTAACATTTTATGCTTAATTTAGATGTCCTAATTGAAGCGTTCCACTATGTTAGCATTTTTTCTTAAAGTGAGAGTTAAAATGCTTTGAATACATATGATTAATTTGGACTAAATATGTTCAATTGGATATGAAAATGTGTATATATAATTTAGATATTAATTATGATTAATTTGGTATGAATTGAATACGAATCTAATTTAGACTTAAAAATTTAAAAATTAAATATTTTAAGTTAAATTTAAGTTCAAAATTTAACAGTTGAATATAAATTTAAGTTAGATATAATTTATACTTCTAAATTTAGAGTTTCCAATTAAAACATTTCACTATATATCAACCTTTTGATTTTTTAATTAAATAGATCAAGTCTAATTATTTTATGTGAAAATTGACTAATTAGTAAATTGACTAATTGACTAATGGTTTTAACTTATTATTACCTATGTTTAAGTGTATTACTTACCCATATTTTTAAATAAATTATACTAAGCATAATATATTATATATAATATTTATTATATATTTAATTTAATTTTGATTTAAAATTTCAACTTATTTTTTTTGAATTATGATTCAGTGAATAGTTCAGTTTTTTTTCCTTTTCTTTATGACATATATAGTTAGTTTTTTAGTATTTTAACTTAATGATTTTTTGTAACTTGTAATTTATGTATTAATTGATGCACATATAAAAAAATTATTCTATTGTGAGAATCGGAAATGATTTTTTTACCTGTCAGTTTTAATTAAATTATATCAATTTTAATATATTATAGCAAAAACTCCATTTTGAAAATTTTTAAATACATTTAATAAATTTTGAAACAACATAAAAGAAAATTATAGTCACCTATATTAAAATTATTTAAATATAAAAGTATATAATAAAAAATAGATTATCACTTCTTTATAAATTAATAATAGAAAAAATTATATTATAATAATTAGATAGATCTATTCTAAAAAAATAAATAAATAAATGGATAGATCTTAAATTAGTAAATAAAAAAGACACTTTAATCTTTTCTTCGAAATTTCATATTTCAATTTTAAAAATAAATTGATAAAATAATTAGATTACTCATACAATATAATTATTAACATAATTTTAAGTCAATATAATTATAATTATTAATTTTGAAATAATTGATTTTACAAATATGTGAATATTGTTTATGCCTAGTAAGTTAGAAAGCAACCCATGCTTTATTATGATGGTTAAACATGTGTAATTAATGTTTAATTTCTATTGGTGAGGTATGTCAGCTAATAAATGCCATAATATGTGTAATAAATGTCATAACATGTAACAAGTTAGAAGGACAACTTTTAATTACCTATTGTACCTATAAATGTATAATAGGTTGCTTTTAATTTTTTTTTCAATGACTAGGATTTAAAATTGATGATTTAATGGTAAAAAAATAGATAGATTTACCGATAAACCCGGTGATATATGAAAAGAGCCTTATTTTTATTATTTTGGAAGCTAAGATCCGTAACTATATACACATGTTGTTGTAGTGTTTTTTTTTTTTTCCTTTTCAGAAATATCGTATGTTTGAAATTATTTCCTGAAGAGCTAGCAAACAGAAAATTCTTGCTTATGCTCAGTGTATATTTTTATCTCATATACAGCCAATTTATTACACATATATTAAAATTGGAGCATGGAGAAAATTTTGAAACTATCCTTATACTCACAATTTGATTTATTTTTTTTATAATATTTTGAAATTTTATGTAATTTTAAATATTTAAAAAATAATTAAAAATAAATATTAGGTAATTAATAGGATATTTAATATGAAAGTTTGAGAGTTTTATTTTTAATAATTTCATATAATAATCATATTTGAACGAATTAAATGAAAAATAAAAGTAATAATATAAAAAAATAAAAAATAAGTAAGATAGTATAATACTTTTAATATATTATAATATAATTATTTTCATTATATTCTTTCATAATTCTTTTTTTTTCCCTTTCATTGAATAAATTATGATTGATAATTTAAAATTTTATATTAGTATATAAAGATAAAAATCTTAACGGGGAGACGGATTTAAAAATCTATTACAAAATAATAATAATAATTGATACATCCTAAATATAAACTGATCGCCCTAAGCGAACCAGAGGTTCGTCCAAACAATTCATATCCGATTATGAAACTACAATTCATCTCCATATATAATACTGAAAAGGAATAATCCGATTTCAAGAAGGATTTGGCACTTTGGGCACTCCACTATAAATAGAGCTCTTTTCTCCATTAAATGGGTAACGCAATTCTAAACACATCTCAGTGATAAAAAGCTTATTGATTTTCATCTTTTCTAACTTAAGCATCGGAGTGGTCCCCCAGGCACATCGCCTGGACCCTTTAACTTGCTGTCTTGCGGGATCTGGAGATCGCCTACACGTGTGCTAGAGATCGGAGTTATTTCTGAGCACATCAATGGTCATAATATAAAATTCAATCAATAATTTACGTCTACAGACAAATTTTTTTACAAAGAAATAAATTTTATAAAAACTATCAATAATGTTCTAAATACATTAAAAAAAAAAAAACTCTTATATAAATAATGTAAAAAACAATGTACCAATAATTTACACTAATAAAATAAAAAAATATATTAAATAATAGTTTTTTTTAACAATATTTTCATAATTTACATTAATGAAATAAAAAAACTTTAAAAATTTAATAATAATAATTTTTTTATACTGATACGTCACGACCGTATCGTTTGATAACAATTGTATCAATATGTATCGAATAATTCAATACAAATTGAAAATTAATTAGCATTAATACATATATAACGCTCAAATAACATATTTTACTCCTAAAAAATCTTTACGAAACGGTCCATACATTAAAATCCTGATCTGGATTCCAATTTAGTGGGTCTTGTGATTGAGAGAGAGAGTTGCCGTTTGTGGTCCAAAATCCAAATTCATATTGCTTGGCAGGGAAGTGGCAGAGCTGGCACTAATGATTTGTCTCAGGTTACTGATACAAGAGGAAGTTGCTAGAAAGAGTACAAAACTACAAAATCAAGGTCAGTATTTCAAGTGGTAAAAACTAAAATGATTTCAGATTAACAACTCTAACCACTGTTATTGGCAAATTCATGATCATGTCATTATTTGGTTATGGCAATAAAAGTAATAATAATGATATCAATATTCATCAACCATAGTTTTGTCTGCCCCCACAGCTGGTTCATGTGACTCTTTCTTTTTTTCTTTTTAGGGGTTTCATGTTCTCTACAGAAAGGTATGTAATGGGTCAATTTTATCTTGTTAAGGATTTGGAAAGACCATATATAAATCAATGAATAAGCAATAAAATCACAAAAAGGGCAAAAAAGATAAAGAAAAAAACAAAGAGTTAGGCAGATTATAAAATTTGTAACAACAATTAAATTTTTTAATATTAGCTAGATCTCGAGTTTTAAGTCCCAGTCGAAGTTATTAAATTAAAAAAAAAATGGGGGGGATCAAAGCTCTCTCTATATATATGCATAGTTTCTAGTTTTGAATACAATGAATAATACATTAGTTTTGTTGTGTGTTGTATTCAAAGTCAATGTTGCTAAAGAAGTCGAAAGTTTCAAGTTAATTTCTCACATTTTGGCCAAGTGAGAGAAAATTTATCCATTAAAAATTAGAAGAAAATGAAGCCAATGCTTGTGTAAGGCAGCTTGAACTTGACCAAGACCAACCATTCCAAAACACAAACTTCCATTTGTTATCATGTTGGCTGCACTCCAATTCAAGGGCCCTTTTCTCTCCCACTCTTTCTTTCTTTCTTTTTAATTTCCGTCTCTTTCTTTAGACAATAAATAATTTTCATTGTATTTTTAAGAAAAGAAAAAAGAAAAAGGAAAAATTTAAACTTAGACTTTATGATTATATCTTTTGTTTTTAGAATAAATTTATGACAATATCTAAAATTAATTGTTATGTACCATCTAAGCTAATTTAAATTAATTATTCCTTCTTTGTCTAAAAAAAATTAATTATTCCTTTTCCTAATCAATTATTCTTATTAGTAAGGTGTGGTATTTAATTATTTGGCAAAAAAAAAAAAAGGTGTGGTATTTAATTTAATATATAAAAAAAAATTAAGGGATTTGAATAATTAATTTTTTATATTTCCTTTATATATGACATTTTAGAAAATATTTGAAATTTCATTTAATTGTCACTTTTATACAATCAATAAAATTTAAATTTTTTTTTTGTCAATTTTGCTCTTATCCTTATCAATGAATAAATTTTTAGTGTTTCAAAAATTAAGGGTACTTTAGTCTTTTAGTTCATTTTTCTCTTAAAATTAAGGCTAATTAATTATTTTTTAATCCAAATGAAACTTCCTAAAATGTTATATATAAAGGAACGGAGAAAGTATAAAATATGAGAAATTTTTAGATAGACTGATTCAACCAGTTTATTTATAGACTAATTCAATAAAAATAAGACACAGTAATTAATGATGTCACATTAATAATTTTATATTATATCATTAATTAATATATATTTTTTTATTGAGTTAATTTATAAATAAAATGGTAGAATGAGTCTACTTAAATAATATATCTTGTATACATTCAATGACTGAATTGTCTGTCCAGTGGCTAGGAGTAAAGGTTTTGGAGTATGAGTCTCCACCTAACTATAATATTTATGGATCCACTTGTATATTGGGTGAGATTTGTGATGGGATAAGAGAATAGGCTTCTTATTATGCAGATAGTAATAATATCCACTAAATCTCCTAATATACAAATTAAAAAAAAACAACAACAACAACAACTTTTCTATATTTTGTTTTTCTCCTAGCTTTATTTATATTTTTAATATTTTCACTCCAATTTCGTTTAGAATATTTACTTTATGGACAACCAACTTAGCTTAGAATCTATATTCCTATTGAATAGAGAAAGAAATGAGATTGCTAATTAGAGTACAATTCAACGTTGAGCCACATAATTATTATTATTATTTTTATTTTTATTTTTATTTTTCACTGTAATTATTTATTGTTCCAATTAATTAGTCCTCAAAACTGAATAAGAGTATGAAACCCACTAGAGAAATAGCATTATAGTATATTGAGACTTATTTCTAAGAGAATTTGTTTTATTTTATTGATTAGGATTTGAATATTGGATTCATAGCCAAACAATGAGATAAAAAAGAATTAAATATATTTTTATTTTCTTTAAAAGTGTGAAAAATATGAAATTTTAGGTTTGAGTCTCTAAATCATAAAAAAAAATTATTATTAATTTAATGAAAAATATTAAATAAGAAAATTATATCATGTTATATAGTTTATAATGTTATTTCATTCATCGAATATTTTTAATATAAATAAATAATAATAATAAAAAATAGTAAGCATAGTGGAACTGACAATAATGAAATCGCTACAAAGGTGGGTTGACTTAATCAAACTAAAGTAATAACAGTAATTAAGAAGCAAAGACAAATACTTAAAATACTAATTTAATTTTTAAGTTGGGGCTAGAAAATGACTTGCAATGAAAATTCCACGAAAATTAATAAGTAATTTGTCAAGTGTGATCTAAACCAGCGTATATAAAGGGGTTGCCTTCTCGTAGGAATTTGACTATTTAACTATTGACTATTTAAATCAGTGCAGGTAAAAATTAATCACATTACGAAAAATTACTGTCTATATTAAAAATTACGATATATATTAAGTATAAAGATTTATATATATTAAATTAATTAGTGATAAGATATTTTAATTAATATGATTATTTTATTTATTTTTTACTCAATGAAAAGATACTGATATTTTTTTTATTTCATATGTCTTTTAAGCAAAACTTAGTCTTACATTACATAAGTGATAGGTCTAATTACTGATGATGCACTTACGAGAATTGAATGATTTTTTTTAAATTTTTGTTCTATAATTCTTTTATTATAGTTAAGTGTTTATTTTAAAAAAATAAAATAATTATATTAGCGAGTATGAACCTTTTGATTCGCTAATTAATATTTTCAAATTCCATGGCTAAGGATAAAGGAGCTCATAAATGGAAAGGGAGCTCCTTTGGATTTCTAAATTTGATGATTTATTTATATAGAAAATAAATATGAAAAATCATTTTCTCTCTCATTTTAATGTGTTACCTAGTAAAGATAAGTACTTTGATGACAATAAAATTATTATTGGAAAAAATGTTATATTAAAAATATTACTTAGAAATTATTTAAAATTACTTTCAAAGTAAATTTTATGTATTTTATTTATAAAAAATTTAAAATAATTAAACAATAAATTTCAAATTATTTTCTATAATAGCATTTAAAAGGATATTTTTTAAAAAGTAACTTACAATCTCATAATCAAAGAGAGTAATTAACTTGATTCAAAAAAAAAAAAAAAAAAGAGTAATTAACTAATTTTTTGTTTTTTGTAATATTTTTCTTTTAAGATTTAAAATTGGTTTAATTACCTAAAAAATTTCAAATTATTCAAATTTTAACAATTTTATCCAATTCTTTCAGATTTTTTACACAAATGCTTATACTTTAATTTTTTTAAAAATTTTATCTCATTCTTTCAAATTTTTCACACAAATGACTATATTTCAATTTTTTTTTTAAAAAATATAATCCGGCAATAGAAAATACAAAAAAGTAGTGACTATTACTGACGTGTAATTTTTTTTACACTCAAAACGATGTGTTTAAGTAAATCTCAAATTTTTATCTTATACCTTTATCTAAAACTCTAATTCATTACACTTGTATCAAATTTTTGTCTTTTTTTTTTTTTTAAAAAAAGTAAAATTAAGTTATAATGTCTCGATGATTTAACTAATAGAATTTTGATTATGTTGTTTTGATGTCCAGAGCTGTGTGCAAATATGATAATGTTTTGCTAACTCATTTTATTTTTTTTTTCGTTTTATACAAAAAATTACACGTCAGCAACATCTATCACATTTTTATATTTTTTGTTGTCGAATTGTATTTAAAAAAAAAAAAAAAAATGAAGTATAGACATTTGTATAAAAAATTTGAAAAAATGAGAAAAAATTAATAAAAACGTATAGTTTAGAATTTTTTAAGTAATTAGGCCTTTAAAATTTGAAGTATTTATATATATTAGGAAGTTAAATATATTTTTTTTCTTTTTTGTAAATTTGACTCCATGCTCAATTTCGAGATATTTTAGAAAAACAAATCTAATATCACTACATCAAACAGCTAAATAATCATCGTTAGAATACTAATCCAATGAAAAATAATATAAGAAAATTAGATATAATAAACTAATTACTTTCCTAATATAGAATATGGCATTAAGTTAATAATAATAAATAAAAAAGGAAAACGAGGAAGCAAAAAGCCAAAAGCTTTGATGAAAAATTGATATACTAAAATGGAATAGTAATTGATTAAAAGAGAAAGAAAGAAAGAAAGAAAGAAGAAGGCCAAATAACGGTTGAAGATTCTGACCTTTCACTTGTAATTTGTTAAATTTTCATTTATTTAAAAAGAAGAGAAGAGAAGACAAAGTAAGGCATAGTTTGGTGTTTGGATGGTCTAGAGGAACAGAACAGAGAGCTCCTTCTCAAAGTCGCAAATTTCTCAATCTCTCTCTCTCTCTCTGCTTATATTGTTATTGTTAGTATCTACTAAATCCTAATTCGTTGCGATCCTCAAAAGGTCCAATCTTGTGAATCCTGACCGTCCAATATCAAACCGAAGTGTTCTCACTTGAGTACACGTGCTTCCTATCTTTTCTTTTTCCCTTTTTTAATGTGTTAGCTTCCATGCATGGAATTCTCCTTCAACTACACACACACAAACACAAACACAAACACAAACACAAACAGAGTCTTGGTTTTGCTTTGATTCTTCTTTTATAGAGCCTTGTTCATCGCCATCATTAGCGACCTATTTTCTCAAAAAAACCAACTTTTTATTTAATTTTATTATATTCTAATTTCTAAGAGAGAGAGAGAGAGAAGGGTAAATCAATGTGTGTACTTGAAAAATGAGGGATTTGAAGAGGTGGGTGGGTCTGATCTTTGTACTTTAAAGAAACTGTCACATCTCTCCTTTGATTCTCTCGATCAATCAACAGTGACAGAGAAATAAACTTGGTGATCTGTTTCTTCTTCTTTTCTTTTTTATTTGATTCTTGATCTGGGTTTTTTTTATTTTTGCTCTGCTTTTTTCTCTCTGTTGTTTAGTATCATTTGGGTGAGTCTTTCTTTGGACTTTCAAATTTCAATCTTGAAAATGCTGCAGCTTTTTTGAAGACAAAGACTTGAGGTAAGATATAAGTTACTGATCTTGCTTTCTTGACTGGGTTTTGTCTAATTAGATCAATTATGGAAGTAAATCACAAGAAAAAATTGTTTATCTGTAAGTTTTGCAATAAGAAATATCCTTGTGGCAAGTCTTTGGGAGGCCATATTAGGATCCACTTGAATGGGAATGGCAATGGTAATGGAAATGGAAATGCTACTGGGAATGGGAATTGGAATTCAACTGATGTAGAAGATAAGCCTTTTGCTGCTGTTAATGGAAGCAACAACAAAAGGGAAACCGAGCTTTTTGAAGCTGGTGCCCAATCTGGTTATGTTCTTAGAGAAAATCCCAAGAAAACTAGGAGGTTTACGGTGGATTCAAGCAACAAGAATTTGCTTCAAGAGAAGATTTGTAAAGAATGTGGTAAAGGGTTTCAATCATTGAAAGCTCTTTGTGGTCACATGGCTTGTCACTCCAAGAACAGCTTTGAAGATCACTCTGCCTCTGGGACTACTGAGAAGCTGAAAGATCAAGTCATGGATAGCCAATCAGATACTGAGACATCAGCTCCAAGTAAGCGAAGGAGATCCAAAAGAATGATGAGGTACAAGACTATTGGTGTTTATTCTTCTTCATTATCTTCTGTTGCTTCTGATTTAGAGCAAGAACAAGAAGAGGTTGCTATGTGTTTGATGATGTTGTCTAAGGATTCTGGTTTTAAAGGTTGTTTTAGTTCCATTGCAGATTCCTCAGATAACAATTCTGTTGTTTTAGAGACTAAATCATCATCTCCTAAATTCAAAGTTAGTTTAAAGAATGGTGTTAATTGTGTGTATAATGGTAATGGGATTGGGGTTTTGGAGATGAAGAAAGCAAAGCAACAAGAAATTTTGTCTATTGAAAATGATCATTCTGAGAACTCTGATTCTGGGTATTTTAGAAATGGACCTAAAAAAGTTGAATCTGATATTTCAGTTCATGGGTTTACTCGGAAAGAAGATTTCAAGAAGCAGAAAGTTGAATTTGGGTCTAGATTTGAAGATGACTTTGATCCTGAACTGGGTAAAAGATTAAGCAGGTTTCGGCTAATTAAAAAGGAATTAGGAAAAGATCTGGTTGATGAAGATCGATTTGATGAATATGATAGAGTTTCATTGAAGTATGATTCAAGAAAGAAGGCTAAAAATGAGTCATACAATTCTGAATTTCTTAGCAGCAATGGTTCGAAGACCGGTAAATGTCCTATTGTGGGAGCACATAGAACCAACCATAAAAGGACTAATGGTTGCAGTGATTCAATATATGAGAGTGGTGAGAACAGTATCAATACCGACTGTGTTCCTAGTAGAAAAATTATCAAATCTTTCAATGGAAAGAACCCAATTGAGCAGAAATTGTCTGGCAATGCAGAGAAAAAATTGGGGATAAAAAAAGGCAAAATACACGAATGTCCATTTTGCTTTAAAGTTTTCAGGTCAGGCCAAGCCTTAGGTGGTCACAAGAGGTCCCATTTTGTTGGAAGTGGTGAAGATAGAACTGTGGTGATTAACCAACAGGTTCCTGAGATGTCAATGCCTGGCCTAATTGATCTAAATCTTCCTGCTCCTATGGAAGAAGATGCAAATGGGTATTATATACCAACATGGTAATTCTTGAATTTCTCTGCAAATGGGTAAATCTGATTTATGAAAATGAGCGATTCGATCGATGAAGATGCTAATAGTGATGCTTAGAGTGTACAGGAAAGTTGGAGAATGTTTTTTTGGTACTTTTGCTTCATATTGAAGGATGTGTCACAGAGGTAACTTCCTGTTTCCATTTGTTGCTTAAGAAATGTAAGAAGCAAGATCTTTTCTTTTACTTTTATTTTTTTGCTCTAGGAGGTCCTTAAATTTATAGGCCCCTTTGCTTTGGTAAACATAGAGATATAATATTTTGAATTCCAAGTTTCTTTCTTGACTGTTAATCTTGCTTCTTCCATGAAAGCTACTTGATTTTTTTATTTATTTTCTTCTTTAATATTGGATAATGCAGCCTTTAACTTAAGTTCAAGATCTCATTATCACCTTTTGAATCTTTTTGGGAAGCAAAAACTAAAGTACCTAATGTTGTCTCCAACTGAAATTTTTAAGTCTAAAAAACTCCAAATTTTAATAGTCTTATACAAGTAATTGAATTGAATTGTGTGCACTGTTTTTGAATAGATCCTAAAAGAATCACGGACCACCTGCTCTGCTTTGCTTTTATGGGGAGACACTTAAAAAAAAAAAAAAAAAAAAAGTCATTTTAAAGGTTGGGTGAGAAGTTTCCTTTTCAATTTACAAGCTTAAGCACTGTGTTTTCACATTTCCATCTTCACATATTGTTTTTCTTTTGTTTTGTACTATTACAAACATCTTCTATTGGAAAAGTGCATATGACCAAAAATAAAATGGAGACTCTTTCTAATAAAATCCAATCTCGAAACTCTTCAGCTAAATAGTTTTCTTTCTAGATTATGTATCAGATGTACTTAGTATACGTTTGGCATTGCGGTTAAACTATTTTAGTTAAACTATTTTTAGTTTATTTAGAGTTTATGAAACTTTGGTTTTTTTGAAAAGTTATATTTTTAGTCAAAAACACATTTTTTCAATTCCAAACTAACACCAACAATTTCTGAATTATTTTAATTAGTTTAATTGAGTGAGTCACCCTATGACTTGTAACATGGAGGAAGCACCGTGCCTAATACGCAAAATAAGGACAGGAAAGGCTGAAAAATGACTTAATTGAAAAACGGTGTCGTTTTCTTTGTGAAACAAGAAACTTTTTTTTTTTTTTTTTTTTTTACCCAAAAAACAAGAAACTTTTGTTTGCTTTTCTTCGTTAGTTTTTCTTTTTTCTCTTCTATGTTCTACTCATTAGGACCCCTTACACCTGGCCATTGACATTGAAAGAAGAATATATTGTGGAGTGGTTGGGCTAGCTACTCTTAAGTTTGAAGATTGGATGCAAAAATTGATTGGCTTTGGTTTTGTGGAAGAATCATGAGAATGAAAAAAAAAGGTTGGATTCACTTTTTTATTATTATCATCATTATTACCAATGATCTTTTGATTAAATGGAATCGTAACCAATGCTATAAAATTTTAGATGGTGTTTGATATAAATGATTAATTTTTCGAAAAATGCATTACTCTTCCCTAAAAAAAATAATTTTATAAGTAAAAAAAAATAAAGAAAAAGCTTGTACTTCCTACGAAGTAAGTTAATTCAATAATAAAAGATAAATAAGTCAATATTTTATACTTTTAAGGAAGTGTTACTTCTTAATTTACTTATTACATACCAAATAATATTTTCTATGATGAATCAAATTAAAAAAAAAATTATTATTATTATTATTATTATTCAAGGTTGAAAAAATTAAAAGAAAAAAAATTGTGGGTTTAAAGGTAGTTGTTTAGTCACCTATCAATAGCATTTACTCTTAAAAAAAATGATAATCTTATATCTCATTTTTTGTTTCTACTTTCTAGTTTCTACCCATATGCTTGTCGGTATCATAATGCACCACTTGATACGCACCGCTTTTAAGCAAAAATGGTACCTTTCTATTCTAATAGTAATAGTCTATTTTTACACTCTTAAGAAAAAGTCTAGTCCATGTTTGGTACGTTAGGGCTTTTGGATATTTCAACCTTTCTATTTTATGTTTTCATATGGTATATATAAATTATTTGTGTATTCTTAAAATATATTATCACAAAGAAGAGGATTATTATGTTTTTTCAATATCACCATTTTTTTTTTTATTATTTTATTACATGAAAAATTAAGGGGCGTTTAATTTCTTTTATAATTATGTATTATCATATAATTTATTTTACAATCTTCAAAATTATAAATATATAACTGATGTTTTAATCTAGTGATAAAATGAGACTATTTTAAGAGTAAACGATAAAATTTGAATATCACTTATAAAATTAATGTTAAAAAAAATTATAAATATATAATTTCAAATTTCAATAAAAATTTATTTATTTGGATAATTATACTTTGAATTTGTGTTATCATAAACATCTAGTGAAAAATTATAAACACTAGTATTATATGAAATTCAAACCTTTTTTTTATTTTAAATTCTTATCCATCTAAATTTAAATGAGTCCTTAAAGCTTAATTATTTTAATTAATTTTATTTCTCTCAAAAAAAAAAAATCTAATTGATTTGGTTACACTACACCAATTAAAATCCGAATTGTAATCATATATATTATAAAAAAATCATTATTATAAATATTTTTATTTCTATCAGCCTTCAATATACACTCTACATTAGTAGCTAAGAGTTGAAAGCTCAAATCATAATTTTGAACTGTTAATTCAAATGGACACTTAATATAATAACGATTTAAACGATGATTTTTAATTGGAATGATTTTAATAGACATTTTGATTTAGTTTATAATGTGAGATGGGGGTATCATTTATTTGCAATGAAGAAAAATTATATTTATTTATTTTATGGCTATTTATCCTCAATCTCACGCGTAAATTTGGAGAAGAAGTCCATGAAATTGGCTGGTTTAGTGGAATGGGAGATGCCATGCCACTACTAGGGCCCCATGGGTGTTGGGCAGTGTACACTTAAGGACCATTTTTGTCACAAACCCATTTGAGTTCAGCACAGAATTGCATCAACTCTAATCAGACCACTTCCTTGGGAGAATCATTGACACTCCTGGGCTAGACTCAGCTGCCATCATATAATGAACCAATCAACTAATACTTATTATTATAAATCAAGTAATATTTATGAAAAATAAAATAAAATAATAATAACATCCTAAGTAGTAAGCAGAGTCTGTCTATATTAATATTAAGTAGTAATATTTATATAATGCTTAGGCTAAGCGTGAGAGACGGTGAGAATGCATACTTAAATTTATTTGAGGGAAGAATTTAATCTCAATTAATGTATAAATTAATTTGAGAATATCTTAACTTATTGGGTAAAAAAAAAAGCCATATTGATTAAAAATTTATAAAAATTATTTTCAACATAAATTTAATTTGTTATAATAATAAAAATTATAAAATAATTAAACATCTTTAAATTACTGCTTTTTTTTTCTTTCTTTCTGTTTTTTTCTACAGAAGTTGATTTTTAAACAAGTAGACAATAACAAGTTCAATCCAAGAATCATAGCCTCCATAAGAGGGGAACAAACAAGTAAAAACAACTAAATGCCACTTTTAGTCTTTGCCTTGTTGGAAAAAAGAAGGGAAACCACAATTACATGGAATTGACTGAAGAGTCAGTCTCCCTCCTTCTCCTACTTGTGCTTATCTGACCTAATCTATACATTTAAGTTCATTTTATGACAAAAGGTTGAATTTAAATTGATATATTATATTGACAGTTTTTTTAACGAGTGTTTGAAGAGTACTAGTTAAGAAATAAAAATTTAGATAAAATTAAATAAATAAATTTTAAAAATAAATTAAATGAGTGAAAAAGTTGAGATTAATTGGGCAAAATATGGTTTGATTAATTATTTCAAATATGAAACCTTTTTGTGTGGTAGTTGCACCATTTGTATTGCGTGAGGTAAATGGAATATGCAACGCTACAAGCCAGCTTATGTTAGGATGATATGACATGTTATAATTTTTTGAAAATTTGAAATTTAATTTTGAAAAAACTCCCAATAATTTAAGTCTCGTTGGTTATTGTTTTCTGTTTTCTATTTTTTAAAAATAAAAATAAAAATAAAAATTTAAAAATTATAATTTTTTATTTTTTATTTTTTATTTTCAAAATGTTTCTGAATAAAAATAAAAATAAATAAATAATAATAATTTTTTTTAAAATATTTTTAATATTTATTTTTTAAAATTTAAAAAAAAATAAAAAACTGAAAATCGCAGAAATACTAAACCGCCCCTTAATTTTGCATTTAAAAGATAAAAGTTGCTTATTATTTTGATGTTTTTGATGATTCTGATTTCAAAATAATGACAATAGCCAATAGGGTTTTGTTACTTGTGTACGCAGTTTGACTTCAATTTGCTTGATAGGTATAGCTGTTTAGGTGGGCCTGATAACCTGTCTTCCTATTGGGCTTTTACTTTTTCAGAGCCCAAAGAAAATCTAATCTTGGCCTGCATATAAAAGACTTATATTTGAAAAAAAAAATGCAATGAAGTTTTTTTTATAAAAAATTTTATAATAGTAATAATTGAATGATAAAATTTACGATAATTAAGTTTAAGTAAAATATAATTTAATATAAAGTATGAAATATGACTTCACGATAGATTTATATTTAAATCTTATGTTTGTTAAGATGTAACCAAAGTTTTAATGTAATTGAGATTACATTATATGACTTAATTACTTTATTTAGTTGAAAAAAAAATAAATTATTGAAATGTAATGCTAGTTACACTACGTAATCAATTATCATTATTGTAATGCTCATTATATATAATATTTTATGTAATTGTGATTACTTTATTTAATATTTATTTTTATTATCATTTCTATTATCACAGCATGATTATCACTCAGAATGATTGTCACTATTTCCAAAAAAAAGAAAAAATTGTCACCATCATCATTTCGCCCCCTTGCCAACACAATCACTCATTTACCATAAAGATTTATCACCATTAAACAAAATATATGAATGAAAATTATCAATATTTCGTTGCATTATACTTTCTCTGTTTTATAATAATTGTCATTTTAAAAGGATACACACATATTAAGAAAACTATTAAATATTTTTAATTTTAATTAATTTGGACAAATATACCCTTATTTTTTCTCACCAAATAAGAAAAAAATATGAAATATTGAAATTGGGACGAGGATAAAGTTGAAAAAAAGTTAATAAATGCTGCATTGAACTCCTAAAACGGCAATTATATTGAAACAAAATTATTTTTCTAAAAAAACAGTTATTGAAAACCGAAGAAAGTATTAATTTTGCTTTTATAATTAAAATATTGGAATGAGCATTACTTTTTTTTTTTTCCTACAAAGAAAAGAAAACGCAAATAGGTTAGACTTGATAACTTTTAATTTTTTATAAATTTAGCTCATATTGAAATTTAAACTCTAGACTTCACAATCTTGAAACAATTTCAATATTACTAAAAACAATAATATAATAAAAAAAATTTATAATTCTACAATTGAATAATAAAGTCTATATATATTAATTAATTAATTATAAGGGAACAAAATTACTAAAATTTAATAAGTAAAAAGTATTAATGTTTGGATACATTTTTAAATATTTGTCAAATATTTTTAAATCAATAATGAAAAATTTAAATGCTAAATTTAACTTTTTGAAGTGCTAATTGCTTATGAAAAATGAGTCCTAAAGCATATATTATAACACAATTTAGAAGAGATTTTAATAGTTTAACTAACATTGATTTTTAATATATTTTGAAACTTAAATTCATTAATAAATGTTGAGTGCTAGTTGGTAATGGTAGAATAGTTGTAGCAATGTCGTACCAATTAGAAACTACCTTTTGATTTGATGGTTGAAGCTGTGAAGGATTGGGAGTTGTCTAATCGATTCCACATTATTGAGACTTTGAGAGCTGTCTGTATAAGTGCTAAGCATTTTCCTTGCGGTGAAGAATTACAAAGTCCCAAAAATGGGCCACATTTCATTATTAGATCAACCAATAAATTTCTTATTTTTAAAAATTAATAAAAAGTTTTAATATATGAAAATAAAAATAATACTAAATAGTCTATTGTTATTATTTTTTTATAAATAAAAAAGTTAAATAAATTGAAATAATACTTCAAAATTACTTAACAGTTGAATTCATTTTTCACGTCTTTTTAAAAAAATAAAAAAAATCAATCAGATTATTATTATTATTATTATTATTTATTTTTTTGGTGTATCAAATTATAATTATAATTAATTAATTTTTAACTTTTCTGTATAAATATTAAAACATAAAATAAATATATATATAATTATAATTCATAAAAATTTATGAAATATGGATCAAAATAAGCATGTTAATAGCAATGACTCTTTTAAGTTAATAGTATTGAAATTGATTTCAACAAAGTATGGTCTTGGAGTAGAGTATTAATAGGAGTAAATGTTAAAAATATATATATATATATATATATAGTAAGCATTTGAAAAGCATTACTTGTTTGTCATCTTGGTCTTGTCACGGTACAATCTCTTCATAATGATAAGATGTATAACAAACACTACCAAACCGCTTAACTGCCAACGTAGAATTGCCAATAGATCGCCGAGTAATTGCACTTCCATCCTTGCATAAAGGCGTATAAAGGAGAAATTTCAATCTGCATGACTTCACTAATTATTATTATTATTATTTTTAAAAAAATTTAATGTTAAGGTTAGGGATGGCTATTGTGAAATTCCAATCTTAATACTTGTTTTTAACTACTTTTATCTTTATTATTAAATTAAAACATCCATCAATAACTCTAGAAGACAGTCAAATTTTTTTTTTTAAGAGATTAAATTTATTATACCATAATTTATATCAAAATAATAAAATAAAAGAGTCAAATACAAAATAAGAGAGTCAGATATAAAATATCATCAAAATTTAATAATTTTATACTAAAAAAATTTATCATTTTGAAAATTAGAGAAGCCATAGCCCCTCTTAATCCCTTCTCTCCGTCATTGCCCGCAGATTCTCCTTCAATATAACCAATATATATATATATATATATATATATATATAACTTCAACATATGGCTACTTAAAGGTAAAATTTATTCTTGATCAATTAGTGAATAATTAATTTATTTGACTTATCTGTGTGGATTAAATAAATAAAAATAGGCAACATATGAAAAGAGAGAAAGAAAGGACTTAATGGAAAAAAAAAATTGAATTTTATAATTATAATACCAATTTTCTATCCTCATATTTTTAAAGAGAAAGTGATTGTCAATATTTGAATTCTTAACCATCAAACTATAAACTTAATGATATGTTTTATCATCAATAACTTGAGCTAAATAAACAATAAATTATAAATTATAAATTTTTTTTTGAGGGAAATAAATTATGAATTATTAAATAAAATTATACTTATAAGTGATGAATTAAAAATAATTACAATTATTGCATGTATATAATTATATTATTTGAAAATACTTAAATATGGAGTTTTTTATTTGATTGAAATTATTTTTTTTTTCTCTTGATTAAGGGTACTCGTAAAAAATAACATATTAATTAGAAAAATTATAGATTTAATGTAATTAGGCCTTCTAATTCTACCTCCTGCTTTACAAGATCTCATTTCACACCTTCTGTTTTTGGTAAGGCATCTTAGAGTACTATTTGGCATCACATTATAAAATCAAATAGGAGGGCTCTAGAAAGAAAGAAAGAAAACTTTAGTTCCCCATAAAGACTTTTCCCTTCCTCATTTTCCATATTTCTTTTTAATTCAATACTTTGTCCTTTTGCTTTTCCCCTTCCTTTCACCTTTTGCTTTCCCTTTCCCCCTCTCTCTTTTACTCTATTTCTTCTTAACAAGAGCCAAGAGGATTGCCCCAATTTACAAGGGCTTTGCCTTTTTTTAGTCTAAGAGAGTGAAAAATCAAGATTCAAGAGAAAAGAAAATAAGGAGAAAATAAATAAATTAAAAAAAAAAAAAAAAAGGAAAGAATTTTCCATGAGGAAAGAGAGAGGTAGAAAAATATGAATTTGAACTTTCATTCTGGGCCTACTACTTTTTACTTCATTTCTCCAACTTTGACAATTTGTTTAGGGAAAAGAAAAAGTTTAGGATATGGAGAAAGTAATAAAAGAAAGTGATAGAAAATAAAGAAATGGAAAGTGAGTTTGGAGATTTTATATGTTGGATTATTTTCTTCATTTTGGGTGATTGTCTTTTAGATTTTGGTTTAGTTTGGATGGACATATTTATTACTTTTTCACTCTTCTCTCTATATCCTGAGTTTTCCAAATAAGAGAAAACAGCTCATTTTCTAAATATTCGCTGTGTCTGTTTTCTTTCTTCCACTTTCTCTCGCTGCCAAACAAAGGATCATAAATGAAGCAAACTCCTCTAAGCATGATATGATATTTTTTTCTCTAAAATGTGTAAATTTTAAGGATTATATTGCAAACATATATTACAAGATTGAAAAATATTATTTTCTCTAGGCTTAAAGATAAATTTATCTTGAACTTAGTGTATTTTATTCTAATTAATAGTTATAACCCGTTCGGAATAAATAAATCACAAATGTGAAATTCATTTATAAATAATGAATTACAAATGAATTCTCATATTTGAAAATATACAAATTAAAATATGAAATTCAATTGAATTTCATATTTTTATCTTTGGAATAAATTTATAAATGAGTTTTTTTTTTTTAATTTTTTATTTCTTAAAATACTCTCAATATAATAAATATAATTAGAAAAAAATAAAACAATTAAAAATAAATATATTTTATATTTATATTTAATATTTAATTTGTAAAATATAATAAAAAATTAGTTGATGAAAAAAAATGTTAGAGAGAGAGGGAAAGAGCATGAAAAAAAAAAAAGGATATTTTTGTCAATAATAATTATTTTGTTAATTTTGTGAAATTCATTTGAAAATTCTATCTATTTTACTGGAATTTAATTTAGTTATATTCAATTTCATGTAATTGAATTTGTAGAATTGAAATGAATATTTTTTTATGTTTTAAATACAAAACTTTTTAAAAATGTGGAATTCAAACTAAATTTCACAAAATCATAGTTGTTAGAAAAAATTTATTAAGAGGCTAAAAAACTAAATTTATCTTTAAACTTATTAAATTATATTGTCAATTTAAGTTTTAAATTTTAATTGAAATTAATTGAACTCTTTAACTTTGAAAATTTGATTAATTAAAGTCATTTATTTGATTATTAAAAATTTACCAAATTTACAAAGTTAAAGAGCCCAATTAATTTCTATCGAAATTTAAAAATTAAATTAATAGTATGATATAATAAGTTTTAAGGTCAATTTCACTATTTCCTATCAAATTAATATGAAAAATTATTATTATTATTTTCAATTTAACTCTATAGAATAATTGCAACTAAATTTTCAAATTATGGTAAAACTGACAAAAATAAAAGGTCTAGTTGCAAAACGAAAAATTTAGGGTAAATTTATGCATTAAGCATTTTCTTTATATATGCTTTTCAATGAAAAGCTTAAATACATACTATTATTAATAAAGTTATACATATAAATTTATTGGTAAATCTAAAATTGAGTTGATTTATGAATTTATAAACAAGTTGAATTTTTAGCTATATTCACGTTTGGCTCATTAGTCATATAAATGAGTACGATAAATTTTTTATTAAGTCAAGCTTGAAGTAATTTTATGAGTAACTTGAATTATTTTCAACTCTATTAGCATAAAATATGAATTTAACTATATGATAAAAGGACAATTATTAAATTTAATTTATAATTTATAGGCTTCTTTTATTTTAAAGAATTTCAGTGATACATTTCACAAAATTCATGAATTGTAATTTAATTTTTTATTTAGTTTGAAAAATTGAATTATATTTGATGAATTTATTAAAATTTATCATGTTTTAAAATTTTAAAAAATAAAAATTTAAAAACTCATATAAAATATAAATTTTTAATTTCATAAATTTTATTAAATCTATATATTTAAAATCTATCGTGCTAAGGACATAATGTATTTCCCCCCACTTTCCTCACTGGCTCACTCTCATTCTTTCCTTATATAACCAATTATCTTCCAATATATATAAAATGCACAAAGAGCGACGTCGACTTGTGAAAAGGTTAAAAAAGAAAAGGTGAAGGTGAAAGAGTACCATCTGAAATATATATTAAAAAAAAAAAAAATGCAACAAAGGGTAAAAAAGAAAAAAAGGAAAATGAGGGGGAGGGAGGGGAGAGGAGGAGAGTGAAAAAGCACTGTCGGCTGACTCTGAAGCAACATCGAAATTCACGCATCTGAACAACCAAGAAGAAGTGGCCCAGTCTGCAGTCGTCCCTTTCTTTCTTTTATTTTCTTTTCCTATATACCACTATTCAATATTCACGTATCACGTACCTGACCTCCCCATAAACAACGCAACTAAGAAAAAGTGGCAGATCTAAGATTATAAAAAAAAAAACTGAACCACATTTAAAGATTGTTTTAGAAATGGACCACATAAATTTATCATCAAGTTTAGTAATGGAGTGCTAACTACTACATATCTATTTTAAATTTAGGGGTGAGAAATACAAGTTTGAAACCGAATTAACGTAAGGGAAAAAAAAAAAAAAAAAAAAAAGCTGAGTTGTGTGCAGAATGAGGACAACCATACATACTGCAGCTGTGAAAGCTACTTTTTCAATATATTTACATATATTTACCTACTCATCATCATCAAAATGAATGTAAATTTGAATATGAACAGTACCTGGTACATGTATATACGTTATGAATGAATGTGGGAGAGGTACATTCACTCTATATCAGGAATGATAAAAGTTTTTAATTAGAGGACTCACTTCCAGCTAGAAAAATGATGTTGGTTGGCCCCATCTCACCACAATACAAGGTAATTACATTAATTCTCTGCTCTGCATAGCCTGTGTATATACATGAGAAGATTAGGTTTAACAATATTAATGAATAAGGGTACCTTAAACAGTATTAAGAAATTAATAAAATACAACACCTAGCTAGCCTAAAAAATTTGTGTAAAAAAGGCTATATATATATTTAGTGATAATATCAAACATAACACGAACCTAACACGAAATTAGTGAGTTTGGATTATGAGTTATTATGTTCGTATTAATTTCATATCAATCCGATTATGATATGATAATAATCGTGTCATGTCACAGATTGACCCGTTAACTCGAAAACGACACTCTTAACTCATTAGTATTCACGTGTCATATTGTGTTAACACATTTAACCTAATATATTTATGACTTATAAAATATGTATATATAAAAATTACTTTTAAATCTTCTTTAAAAATTTATATTTAATTATATTTTATGTAATAATATAAATTAATAGAAGTTAATTTAGTAAATTTAATAATTTTTAAATATTAAAATAAAAAATTAGTTAATTAAAAATTTTAAATGTATTATTTATGTCGTATCGTGTTACCGATTAATTAAGTGGATCGCATTTGTATTTAAATTTTTGACACAATAAATTAATTATATCGTGTTCATGTTGACCCTTATCATGTCATGAATACCCGAACACTTGATTGCCACCTTACTGCCTAGTTACAAATAAAGAGCTTGACAAATAGGCCTTATATTAAGGCTCTCCGAAACTTGAAATTACTAAGAGTTTATTTGGTATGATTTTTTTTTTTGTTTTCCAGTTGTCAAAGAAATTGTATTATTAAAATACTTTTGTTTTTATTATTTTGATATCTTAAAAGAGAAATAATGAACATAAAAAGGTGGCTTTTCTTCTTTCATCAACCTATTTTTCAAAACATAAATTTTTAATATTGAACAAAAAGTAAAATCCAATATCAGATATAACAAACAGAACAATTATCTGTCACAGTTTTATCCTGCTTGACATATATGCTTAAACTGGCCTTCGAATATTCAATTTCATTTCATGTAGTTTATAAGGCACAAAAAGTATGATAAGAGACAATGGAGAATAAATCAAATCAGTTCTACTCGAATGGATAATATTATGAAATAAACAGTTGAATGTGCATGATATGCATATTTTAAATTTTTCAAGAGGCAATGAAAGAATAAGATGAGATATGAATAAACTATAAAATAAATTTTCTCTTAAATGAATCACCGCAAAAAACTCAAGAATTAAGCTATTATTGTCCACTTATCTATAAGTTAATTGAATTGTTCAAACCGTAATGTTTATAAGATGTAGGAAATGAGGACACAATTCACATCTCAAGCAACAGATTGGCTTACCGTCTCAGAAAGACCATTAACATGATCAAAGTCACATATGAAGGGTCATTTTGGCATTACTATTGCAAATAGTATGTTTTTAGACAACAAAAAAAAAAAAAAAAAAAAATCCTTTTGAACCAATAGACCATAACTACTTGTAATTGTATACCTAAAATTGATTTTGGAAACTCACATTTGAAATTATAACCAAAATTAATTTTAGATCCATAAAAATCTAATTGCAACCCACAAAAACTTCTTTTTTTTTTTTTGTCCAAAAACTGCGTTTTGACATGGCAATGCCAAACTAGTCCGAAATGTTTTTATTTTTTTAATATTAATTTTATTAGTGATATTCCACTCGTAAAATAATCTCACATTGCCACTAAGCTAAGATACCAGTTAACTAGTCCGAAATGTTAATTCTAAAACAATGTACTATTTTATTAGTTAACGGAATTATGAACTATTCATGCTTCAACACTTTGCTTGTCCACAATTAACTAGAAGCGTAAAAGCTTTTCTAATAATTCATGAACTGGCCTTTTAAAGGACTAAAAATATATTTGAACATACTGAACTTGTGCACTGACATAATGAATGCTTTATCACAAGAATTAGTCTTCTGTGGAAGCAATATTGATTTACATATCTCGCTCTGACGGTCTCACCCTCTTGCACATAATACACAGACACACATAAACAGACATACGCACAAATGCTAAAAGTATGTTGATGCAAGTGTTATCAATATTAAAAGAATCATATTTTCTAAGGTAAGTAAATTTTACCATTAATCTTATCTCATCTGTTGCGCATTCCATGAGGCACAATGTCCCCAAGTAGTCCTTCATCTACAGCTGGAAGCTGGGGAGTAGGCTGTCGCTGTTCTCTACTGGGTTCATGACCAGTTTGAACTGGTACTTGTTGAGACTGTGTAATAGCTAGAGGATTTTCTCCAGGTAACTGTATTCCAGGATAATAAAATTGCGACATTTGGGGAGTCATATGGTTAACAAATGTGGCTTCATGACTAATGATTCCACCTCTGGGAAAACCAACAGTATGATGACAGTGCTGGCCTTCATATGTAGTAATCACAATGGTGGGGTCTTCAGAAGACCGTTCAACTCTCTTCTTGACAGTACATTTGCTATTTGTGCAACGATAGTAGCTCCTAATCATACACATACAAACAGCAGTACTGACATATAGTTTCCAGACACAGAAATTATTCTGAACTTAGGAATAAATAAGAGAAGATTAGTTGCAGACCTGGGGAATGGACTATTTTTAACTGCTTTCTGTCCATATTTCCGCCATCGGTAACCATCCTCAAGATGATCAACTTCACTCTTAGTCATAAATGCAAAACGTGGCTGGCGGATTCGTTTTTGCCCCTTCTTTCTAGCCTTACTCCTACAAAATATTTCACCTACAATTATCAAAATAAAAATAAAATTCTGAAAATAAAAAAAAATGTTGCAAGTAATAATGTCTTTATTGCAAGCAGATTAATGGGGCATTTTATTATGTTATCTTTTATAACTATATTTCACTTGGGAGATCAATGAACTTGTTAATTCTTAATAAGATAAATGCAGTCTAAATGCTTGCAGAAAGTGTTAGAGATTGAAATTTGTTATCTTTCAAATGGAAAGTGAATATTAAAGATTCAATTGTATAAACACAACTAATACGAGGACATGAAAATAGATGTGAAAAACTAGATTTCCAGCTGAACAACATTTAAGATATTGAGATGAAAAAGAATAGGAGAATAAAAAATGAGGCTAATTAATAAATCAAGCACTAGTTATCTATATTTGATTACATTAATTACATAACATTATGACCTACTAATTAAAGCATAGTCTAAATATATTAATTAATTAATAATAATATATTTTTCTAATAAATCATTAATGACAAAATTAAGGGATTCACGGATTTAAAAAGAAAAATTATAAAATTGAAATTTGTTAAATATATACGTGTGTGAGTCCCAAATTCCTAATTCAAGATACAACAATTTAAATATATAGAGGGGGCATATAAAAGATTATAAAAGATGATAAATTCAATACATTGAAAATCTAATAAAGCCAGCCAGTAAAGAAAGTGCATTGTATGACAAGATTGTGAAACAAACATATATAATATCAATGGATTCTATTAATGCAAATGAATGTGTAACTACAATAACAACAACAAGAACAGCAGAAAATAACAAATGAAAAACGGTGAAGCATTGTGTCGTGTAAGTTGCAGACATGTATCGCAATCCAAATGATTATTATCTACACACACGCACTATCCTAAAGGGAATGAATTTACAACACAAAACAAGCATCCAATAAATAAATAAAACACAATCATAACAGAATATCTCTTCTCTAATTTTTTTTTCTTGAAAAAGAAAGGAATATCGATCGAAAATTTTAAAAAAAAAATTCTTGAAAGAGAGAAGAATATCGATCGAAAATTATTCCCGCTTTATATATATATATATATATATATATATATTACTAATTTAGAAAAGGAAAAAAAAAATCCTAAAATAAAAATTATTCATAGACTTGGTATATTTGTAATATTAGAAAGTTAGAGCACGCCATTCTCGCCGCAATAACGGCGGTGTTCGAGGGCTCTTCAATTATTATCTATCTTTAAAAAAAAGTCCCCTTTTGTTTGAAAAAAATTATCTCATCTAGCCCCATTTTTTCTATGAAATTACGAAACTACCTCACAACCCAATTTGCATGGACTAAGAATTTTGACAGTTTCTAGAGAGTGTACGGACACGCAAATTGCACTCTCTTTCTCTCTCTCTCTCTCTCTCTCACTGCAAACAGAAAGGACTTATAATTGGATTCTGTTTCTGATTTTATCCCCCATTATTTTAAGTGCAAAAACTATCGTTTTTTCCCTCGAAATTCGACTTAATTACAATACTAGTCCACTCACGGTATCTCAGCTGGTTTCCTGCCGGAGCTTGTAGACTTGTCAGCCGGATCTTCACTGGAGCTCGATGAGACTGATGGATTTGAAGTCGACACGTCACCGCCGCCACCACCGCCTCCGGAACCACCAACGCCCGCCGGATCACCACCACCACCACCACCACCACCACTTACCGATCCTTGAAAGCCACTACTACTCTCAGTTGTAAACCCAAAGTTTCCAGCCAAATCAGATTTATCTTCATGTTCGATCTGGTCCAAGTCCCCAAACCGCTCCACTCGACTACTAGTTTGAAGATTCCATCCAAATTCGCTGAGAATACTACTCTCTCTGTCGCTAGCGAAGAAGTAATTGACAGTATCGGAGTCAGGTCCGAGCGACGTTGTCCAGCTTGAATCGCTGGCGAACTCTCCTCCCGGATCGGGATTGTCTCTATTATCCATGGATGATCTATTAGGGATTTTTGAAGAAATTGGGAGAAAAATTGAAAAAGAAAAAAAAAAAAGATAAAAGAGAGAGTTAGAGAGAGAAAGTTAGGGTTTTGGGAGAGGTGAAGAGTGAAGAGTGAAGAGTGAAGAGTGAAGAGTGAGTTCGTTGTATTGGAAAGGACGCGTAGTTTTTGAAACTTTTTTCGATACAGTAGAGAGAATAGGAAAAAAAATAAAAAATAAAGTTATAAAAATAAGGAGGGAGGCGTCAACTGGAAAATTAGTACGGGAGGCGGATATTTAAGGGAAGGAAATGGGGTCCACCACGCGCATGAATAAATAGTAGATACTTTTCCGACATCAGCGCAGCACCTTGTTTTCTCTCTCTAACTCAATTTTAATTTTACTTAAAAACTTTAACTCGACACATCACAGAGTCATTAATTCGTATGTTTTGTTTAAAGTTTTATAACAAATTAACAATGTCTTGTAGATTTGTTTTTTGGTTTGCTTAATCACAACATTGCACATGCATATTGATATTGATATTGATATTGATATGGATATGAATATTATTATTATTTTATTATTATTAGTATAAGTATTAGTATTAATAAAGTTAATAATAAAATTTAGATTTAGATGATGATTATTATGATTATGATGAATAGATTCAAACATCTATTATTTCATAATGGCTACAGCTTTTCTTTTTTTACTTTCAGTGCATGCAAGTTGATCTCGTTTCGTCAGATATTTTCAGTGCAAGTTGTTTCTTGTTTTATTATTTTTTTTTTTAAAAAAAAAAATCTTAGTTTATTAATTTAATTAGGGATATTGGAAAATTATACTATGAGTTAATTATTTGTTTAATAAAGGATAAATTCTGAAATGTTTCATTTTATGGTGGAAACAAACAATACTAATAAATAAATAAAAAGTCACTTTATTAGTTGATTAATTTAGTATATTCTAATTAATTTGGTGCATGCAGTCCATGATATGTGACTATAGTGATGTAAACACTTTCCCAAGACATTAAGTTTAGTTTATGGTTATGTATCTGCCGCAAGGCTCTTTTTTTTTTTTTTTTTTTAATCCCCTTTTGGTGTTAAAATATAAAGAAAAATGTTAAAAATCGGTTGGATACTATAAAAGGCAAAATTTTAAAAGGAAAAGGAAAATTTTAAAAAATAAAAAATTAATTTCCTTTTGTAATTTTTTAATATTTTTCAAATATGATTTATTATTATTATTATTCTATTAAAAAATAAATCAAAATAGGCAGAAAGCACGTTTTTGGGAAAGCAATAAGCAGAAAACATAAAGTTAAATATAGAGTTACAACTTTTGAATATTTTATACAAACTAATCTTTTAGTTCATCAAAACTTTTATAAGAAAAAAAAGGGATGTCAAGGGTTTGAATTTTTAAATTTCTATATTATGATCAAATATTAATAATTTTTATTAATTTAAATAAGAAAAATACTTAATAAATTATGTATGTACCCAAATCAATTAATGTCGTGTTTTTAGTATTTTAAAAAACTATATAACCCTTTATGTTTCTTTTTCAATGGAAAGATACTAATTAATATATAAATATATATATTAATAAACCAGAGTATGAAAATATTATTGAAGAAAGAAGAATAAATTTCAACAATTAAATAAAGAGCCCTTAAACAAACTCCAAACAACTACTTAGACTCAACCAAGGAATTATTTGGTATCACATGATCTACTTCCTAAGAAATATATTTTCCAGGAAGTTTTTTTCCAGAGAATATAAGTAATTATATGTTAAGTTTGCATATAATTTCTTGAGAAATATTTTTTTTTTTGACTTTATATTGTTATTTTTTGAAATTAATAATATAAAAGACAATAATACCTAACCCATTTACTTAATTTCATTTAATGGAGGATAAATATGTCAATTTATATTTATCTTAACTAAAAAAGTTCAATTTACATAACCTCACATAAGAAATTTATTTTCCCCAAACTCAAAAAGTTGAGATTTTTACTTTTCATAAATTTTATTCAATTATAGTTACCAAACAAACCAATTTTATTTTTACCTCACTTATCTCATACCAAACAATACAAATATGAAAACAAACCAAAATACAGACCAACTAAGCTATGGGCAAAGGAAAAAGAATACCAGTAATATCATTTTTACACTCATGTATTATTCTCTCATTAATTTTGTGGATGCTCAAATTCAATAAATATTGAGTAAAATGATCAATGAATATTTGATTTAATAATATTAAAATTATTTTTAAAATTGTGAAATTTCAAATTTGAATTTCAATTACGTGGAATGTCAAGATTTTAATTAATTTAAAATTATATATATATATATATATATATATATATATATATATAAAGTTATCAATTTTTGTGTGCCCATAATAAGATAATTAATCAGTGGCATCTCTACACATGTTGGAATGAGAATCAAGATTACAAATTTTGTACTATTTATTTAGTGTTTGATTAGAGAGAAAGAGAGATTTGAGTTGCAGATGTCATGAGATGAAGTAAGAGGAGATAACATCAATTCTAGTGGTGGGTTCGGACAAACAAACTTTATTTTAAGATTTCCTTTTCTTTCTTTCTTTCTTTCTTTCTTTCTTTCTTTTTCTTTTTCTTTTTTTTTCTTTTTTTTTTTTAACTTATTGGAGAAATCTTATTATTCGCCTTGTTGTATAATAATATAAAATATGAGTTTTTACACAAACACTTAAAAAAATAAAATATTTTCATATATAATTTTCTTTTTTTAAAAAAAATACAACTTATTACATTTTTATTTCAAAAATGCCTCAATTTCAAAGGCATATCATAAATATATCAAAGGTATATTATAAATATACAAAAAAAAATATTTTTAAAAACTTTAAAAGATGAAAGGAGTTTTTAAAAAAAAAATTAAAAAAATTATATTTGGTATAATTTCCTCTATAAAGTATAGTATATATACATTTTGGAAAATTATGATATTTCTATATTAAATTACAAAATCTACATGTAGTTTGACAAGGAATCAACCATTTGCCTTGGAAATCAAGGAAACAATAGATTGGTCCAGTCTTTAATTAATAATATTTTATTTTTTATTTAAAATAATAATTATTTTTATTTTTATTCTTTTTTTTTCCTCTACTTTGAACCAGTAATAGAGTGGACCAGCTTATATACTAAGCTCTCGAAACAGATTTATTTTATTTTTTAAAAAAAAAGAAATCATATAAAATCTTTTTGAGTTGGACCATTTTGTTTTATAAGAACCACAGGATTTTCAAATTTTAATTAGCAGTATAAAAAGTAGGGAGAGAAAAGCTATTATCAACCCTAGATTATTTCATGGTCAACTTTTGATAATTGTATATTTTTGCCCCAAAAAAAAGTTTAAGGATTAAATAATTCAAATAATTTAAATAATTCATTTAGAAATTAAAAAAAAAAAAGTAAAATAATTCAATAAATTTCAAGTTTTATAGGCTGGCCAAGAAGCAATTGCTGGAATTCGGGTACTCTTTCAATTTTGATACTCACTAGATTTTAGTATTAAAGTTATTAGAAAATACTAAAAATTTTATTATTATTCTTATCAAATTCCAACTTATCAA
>CATKHJ011030008.1:0-30392 GCA_949750685.1 Vernicia montana
CCTGGTTCGAAGATTAGTGATTTTATCCTTGGGTAAATTAATCTAAGATTAATAAATTGGAGTCAAAATGAATTTTTCCTTAATTTTCCTATATAAATAATTAGGGCGGCGACACCCAAATCTCTTTAAAAATCAAAAATCAATTTTTCGAGGCAATAGCCGCTTCCAATCATGAGCACCGAAACTCATACCTTAACTTCCCTTAAAAATCACTTAGCTTTTCCTTAAGGCACCCATTTTTCCCGAGCGAGGGGAGGGGCGTTTGGGCGAGGCCTCACAATTGGCGACTCCACTGGGGACTAGTTGCCACCCTTTTTCATTAAAAGGAAAGCAAAAATAAGAGGATTACTATTTGGTTTGAATTTTTTCAAAATAATTTCCCTTTGACACTTGAGTTTAATTTGACTTTCATGCATCACTGTACATGATAAAGGCTCTTTGCCTAAACCTAGATCTAGGAAAACTTTTGGATGGCAAGTAGCATTGGCTCAACAACTCTCTTTGAGTATGTTAGGAGATAGCGAAAGCATTCCACCCCGCGACGAATTTCCGATCATTTTGGTGGTGTAACGAGTAATCTGTACTGTTGGACCCACGGAATCTCTTTGACTCATATGTGGTTAGGTATATCGATGCTCTAGTGGGACAGGGATCCTTAAACCAAGCCACCCTTCACCCTTATGCATATAATTGCCTTAGCCTCTAACCTTAGGTTCCGTGAACCATAAATAAATGAAAGCTTGTACATATACCATGAAACCGTTTTGTCATGCATCATGCCATTGACATGCATACATTCATAAGAAACTCGAGAATAGAGTCTTCTCACCCTATATACCAAAACCGGTGGTCTGTCACCCAAATAAATGCCCAACCAATAAATCCGTTAAGGGGAATCCTTTATCCGATATACCGTTGCATATGTTTATCCTTTCCAAATGTAAGTTCTTACCCTTTCCTTTTCCTTTGAAGGTACAAATGGCCAATACTTTTGACCAGGATGCGATGAATGCCTTTTTTGCTAGTCTCCTCAAAAATCAAGAGGAGTCTTTCCAAAACACACTCACCACCGCACTTAAGACACAAGTAGACACCTTCACTAATGCTCTCACCACTCAATTCGCCAACTTTACAAATGCACTCAACACCCAGCATCAATCCATCTTTAACCAAGTTAGGGAAATGACCAATACCACCACTGCTCCTCCACGTACCGAGCCCATTTCCACTCAAGCTGGTACAAGCTGTGCTCCCACCTTCACTCCTCCTCCCATTATCGATCTGACTGATAAGGGGAAGGCTTCTGATACTCCCACCTCTCCCCCTCTGGACTTAAATGCCATTGTTCCATCTCCCACCATGAATCTTTTTCAAAATGGGGACTTTTCTATCTTTCTAGAAGCCAAGAAATTAATGGAAAAATTTGAAATGGAGAAGACCCTAAAAAATATAAAGAAACATGAAGACATGATAGATGTCGATTCTTTGGCTCTCTTCCCAAATGCAAGGGTTCCACCCAAGTTCAAGATGCCTGTCATGGACAAGTTCAATGGAACCACATGCCTCAAGACTCATATGAAAATGTATGTGGGTGCTATGAGACCATTTGGAGTGGACGACGAGCTCATTGCTCAGTTGTTCCAACAGTCCCTGACTGGAGCTGCTGTGAAATAGTTACTAGATCTCGATCAAAACCACAAGAAAAGTTGGGATAACATTTGCAACGCATTTGTCAAACAATACCACTAGAACATCGAGGTGGATGTCACCCGTTGATATCTAGAGACAACCAAGCAAAGATCAGGGGAATCCTTCACTGCGTTCCTTACAAGGTGGAGACCTAAAGCAGCCCAAATGGTGAACCGCCCCTCGGAAGAAGAGCATATCAACATTATCGTCAAAAATCTCCTCTATCAATACCAAGTCCATCTGCAGACCCAGTATCTCCCGGACTTTAAAGCCCTTATTGCCACTATTTCCAAAATTGAAGATCTGATTCAATCTGGGAAAGTCAAGGATGAGTCCTCGAACTTGAGGTACCGTAGGAACACTAACTACACTTCCAATACCACTCAGTCGGCCAACCAAAAAAGGGGAGAGGTAAATACCATCTCCTATCATTAGCCAATGAGGTTGGAATCAAGAAGAACCTTCTCTGAGTTAGGCATGCCCCTAAGCACTATTTTTAAGAAAGCTTTGGGAGCCCATCTTGTTAAGCCCTTAGAGCCAAGAGCCCCACCAAACCCTTTGCCTAGGAACTATAATGCTAATGAGCACTGTGACTACCATCAAGGGCTAGGGCATAAAACTGATGAGTGTAAGGCTTTAAGGCATAGGATTCAAGATCTGGTTGATAGTAGGGACATTATCGCTCCCAAACCCAAGCCTAACATCACCACTAATCCTCTTCCCAAACACCAAGGAAATGTCAATTTCATCACCTTTGATGAACAGGAATCTAACCCTATCTCCATGATCCACCCCACTCCAAATTACTGTTGTATATTGGATCTGAATGATTTCGTGGATGAAATTGACACAATTACCCGGAGCGAGAGAGTTCTTTTGCCACCAACTCATCCCACTGTACCAAGAGAAACTACCCCGGTCAACCATACAGTTCCTCCTCTAGTAGAAAAGATGAAACCCCACTAAGAGCCTGAAGAAGATTTTGTCCTAAAATAGTTAAAGAAGACCCAAGATAACATCTCAATTTAGAGCCTTATTCAGTCATCGTACCCTCATCGCCAAGCTCTTTGCAAGACTTTGAACCAGTGTCAGACTCCTATTGACATCACACATGAAATGCTTGTGGCTTCTTTAACGAGTACTACTAAGACAATGTCTATATCTTTCAGCGACCAGGACATCCCGTAAGGTGGGGAAAACCACAACCAAGCTCTGTATATCACCGTAATGACTCGAGGCAAAACTGTGCCCATGGTGCTAGTGGATAACGGGTCTACTCTGAACGTATACCCACTGAAAGTGGCCAGCTGCCTAGGAGTAGAGGCAACTGATTTAACTTCGTCTGATCAGGTCGTGCAAGCTTATCACAACACTAAAAAGTAAGTCTTGGGTGTTGCTATTCTGAATGTGACCATTGGACCCGTCACTATGCCAATCTCCTTCCAAGTAATCGATGTCCCAGCCTGTTTCAATCTGCTTCTGGGAAGGCCGTGGATCCATCAAGTCAAGGCAATTCCGTCCTCTCTTCACCAGAAATTAAAGTTTACCTATGGTGCAAATATCATTACGGTCAAAGTAGATGCAATGGGAAGAATGACCATCCAAGCTCATTTCCTGTTTTGGAAATCAATCCTGAACCCTCCAGCATTCCTCTATCAAGCTTCTCCTTTGAATTTGTCCAGTTCATCCAAGGGGAAGGTAAAGAGTTCGTTTCTTTTGATTTTGACCCGTATGGAAATGTGGCTGTGGCTAACATGATGAGAAAAATGGACTATTTTTCAGGTTTAGGTCTGGGAAAGAACCAACAAGGGACAACTCAGTTTCCAGAGTACCCTACTGCCACTGCTCCATTTGGTTTAGGCTATAAGCCCACATCAGAGGACATGATGGAACTGGAGGAGAGAGCCAAGCTGAGGGCTAACGCTAAGAGGCGAGGTGAGACCTATAATTGGCCTATGCGCCCATACTTAAAAACCCTGAATGGGTATTTTGTGAAGGAGGGTGAAGATTTTCCCTATTGTGCTTTTCTTGAGCCTTGGTATTGCCCTATTTCTGAAAAACTAAGCCCTGATTTTGAAATTTTCTTTGATGTCAGGCTCAATTTAGAGGACTGTGAGTCTGTCTATTTGTTGGACGAGGATTGGGAAATAAGCATGGAGCCCTCTCTTTTCGAGTCCATCCACATGATCACCGAACACCAACAACCTGATTCCACCAAGCTCATCCACCCATCTCAGTCTCCACCCAATAATTGGTATTTCGAGGAGAGCACCGGTCCTATCATGCCCCCATCCGAGTCTTTTGAGTCTGTAACTGAGTCCTCCAAATCTGAGTATGTCCTATCTAATGTTGAAGTTGAGTCTGTCGAGTCAAGTTTTGTAACCCACCCTGTGGGCCTATCGTTTACTGTAACCCACGATGATGGGAACTTCATCAGAAATAAGAAGCTTGACTTTTTTGCTTACTTTTTTAACTCTCTATGCTCTACTTCATCTGATTTGTCTTTTAATGAGACATCTAAAAAAGAAAATAAAAAAGAAATAAAAAATGAAAAAGGCAAAGAATCTATCAATTATGGTACAGAGAAAAAACCCAAAATCACATACATTGCATCTGCATATTATGATACAAGGCATTTATTGAAAAGGTTCGTCGGTTCTTAGACTGTTTTGCATGGGAACCCAAGGACATGGTGGGGGGTAGATCTAAGCATCGCAGTTCACAAGGTCCCGACCTATGAACATGTGAAGCCTATCAAGTAGAAGCTGCGCAAAATGAAGGCAGAATGGTCTTTGAAGATCAAGGAAGAAGTAACCAAACTGTTAGACAATCAGTTCGTCGAACCAATCACTTACCCTTCGCGGTTAGACAATATAGTACATGTCCCCAAAAGAGATGGAAAAGTTCGCATATGTGTTGACTACAGGGACCTCAATAAGGCTTGCCTAAAAGATGACTTTCCTTTGCCTCACATTTACTTGTTAGTAGACCATATGGCAGGTGCATCAGTGGTCTCCTTGACCGACCTCTATGCAGGCTACAATCAAGTCCAAGTATATCCTCATGATAAGGAAAAGACATCTTTCATAACATAATGAGGCACCTACTGTTATCGGGTCATGCCCTTTGGCCTAAAAAACGCCGAAACAACATATCAAAGGATGGCAACTACTATCTTCCATGACATGATGCACAAAGATGTCGAAGTATATGTAGATGACATGGTGATAAAATCTAAGACCACTGAAGACATCTAGAAGCCCTGGAAAGATTTTTCTTGAGACTCAGACAATACAATCTCAAGCTGAACCCAGCCAAATGTGTCTTCGGTGCCTCCTCAAGTGTTTTCCTTGGACATCTGGTTAGTCAGCGGGGTATAGAAGTGGATCCGGCTAAGTCAAAGGCAATCATAGAAATGCCACCTCTTAAAATTGAGAAGGAGATCAGAGGTTTCCTAGGTCGCTAACAATACATCAGTCGTTTCATTGCACAACTGACAGATGTTTGCAGACTGATTTTTAAGTTACTAAAAAAAGGAGCCTCTAAGCAGTGGAACGAGGAATGCCAAAAAGCCTTTGATAGAATCAAGGAATATCTGCTAAATCCACCTGTGTTACAGCCTCCGAGACCAGGTCAGCCATTGCTGCTTTATTTATCTGTCACTCCAGAAGCTATAGGTGCAATGCTAGCTCAGAATGCCTCAGACTCCCACAAAGAAAATGCCATCTGCTACCTAAGCAAACGTATGTTGGCTCATGAGTTTAACTATAATCAGATTGAGCAACTATGTTTAGCTTGGTATGGGTATGCCACAAACTCCAGCATTACCTATGCTCATACACAATCCATGTGCTAGTTGACAATAGCCTTTTGAAATTTCTTATGGAGAAGCCAGTTCTTAATAGCAAAATGGCGCGATGGATGGCAGTACTTGTAGCATTCGACCTAAAATATGTTCCAAGAAAAGCAGTAAAAGGGAGCATAATCGCTGACCAGCTGGCTGCAGCCCCTATAAATGGTGAGTTGTTTGAGCCTGAATTTCCAGATGAGGATATCCTGACAATAGACCCTGAAGTATGGAAGCTATTCTTCAATGGTGCATCTAACAGCAAGGGCTATGGAGCTGGAATAGTTCTTATCACCCCAAAGGGATATCACCTACCTATGGTAATCAAGCTGGTCTTCAAAGTGATTAATAATGAGCTGAATATGAAGCATGCATAGCCGACTTAGAGGCGACTGTTAATATGAGAATAGAACACCTCGAAGTCTATGGCGACTCAAACTTGATTGTTTCCCAAGCCCTTGGCAAGTGGAAGATAAGAGAAGAGCGTTTGGTTAATTACCATTAACGCCTGAATGATCTAGCAGAAAGTTTTCAGGTACTTTCCTTTCACTACCTGCAAAGGGCAAAGAACCAGTTCGCCAATGCTCTTGCCACTTTAGCCTCAATGATATATGTGAGTGACAACGAAATACACAAGCCTATTGTCATTGAACTGAAGAGGCAGCCCGGGTATTATGCCATGTGTATGAGTTTTCAACTAGCCAATGTCAAAACTTGGTTTTGGGATATCCTTAACTACATTCAGAATGGCAAGTACCTAGAGGGAGCCTCCAAAACAGATCGAAGGACCTTGAGGCAGTTAGCTGCTAACTTTATACCCAATGGGGATGTGTTATACAAGAGAGATGGGACAACATCCATCTGAGATGTGTGACTGAAGAAGAAGCTCAACAGATCATGGAATGGGTGTACAACGGGGAAGAAGGCCCGCACGTGAACGGCGGGGAAGAAGGCCCGCACATGAACGACATTGCATTGGCTAAGAAAATCATGAATTTGGGTTACTTTTAGCTGCCCATGAATGAGGACTGTGCGAAGTATGTGCAGAAATGTCATAAGTGTCAAATCTTTGCCAAGCTACAGCATTGGTTACCTGTGCCACTGAATCCCATAACAACACCGTGGCCTTTTGCTACCTTAGGCATAGATGTCATTGGAAGAATCTCCCCGAAGTCCTCCAGTGGTCATGAATACATTCTGGTGGCTGTGGACTACTTCTCAAAATGGATTGAAGTGGCGCCATATCAGGTCTTGAACTCCAAGAAGGTGGCCCATTTCATCCGAACCAATATCCTTTATCGGTTTGGAACCCCCTTCTAGATTATCATTGATAATGGCTCCCACTTTAGAAAGAAGTAGTCAGACTGCTCCAAAAAAAAGGAATCCAGCATCACCACTCATCTCCCTACCGACCACAGACTAATGGGGCAGTTAAGGCTTCCAACAAGACCATCAAGACCATTATGAAGCACAGAGACTGGTATGAGCATCTACCTACCGCCTTATGGGAGTACAGAACCACAGTCCGTACTCCTACGGGGGCAACCCTATATGCCTTGGTTTACGGAATGGAGGTTGTCCTCCCCATTGAAATGCAAATCCGCTCTGCTAGGGTGATGAGAGAAAGCCAGCTAAGTGAAGTAGAATGGATTAAAGGCTATCATGACCAGTTGAATGCCATCGACGAGAAGAGAATGTATGCAATGTACATGATTCAGGGTTATCAACAGAACTTTCCAGAAACTTCAACAAAAAGGTGAAAGACAGGGGTTTGCAAGTGGGAAACCTAGTCCTGAAAGAGATCTGAGCTCCCGTGCAAGACCCAAGGGGAAAGTTTAGACCAAATTGGGCTGGGCCATATGTACTCAAAAAGATCCTATCTGGCGGAGGCGCTATCCTTATGGACATGGATGAAAACGAGTTCTCCAACCCTTGCAACCTGGATCAGTTGAAGAGATACTTTGTTTGAAATTGATGTTTGTATTTAATTTTATTGTATCTGTAATCAGAACTATGTGGACCTGATTCTTCCTAAAAGAAAATGACAGAAAAATGATGTAAGGGATACGTAGGCAGCGCGACTCGGGTGCGGTCCAAATCATAGTAAAATACATTTTTGTTTTTCATGACGAAGCATCTCATTCTCATTTTCTCTGTGCCTAATGCATCAATCATTTGATTTCTTTTGCCTAAAACAAAATGAATAAATAAAAAGAAAATGCTCGCTAAGACGAAAACCTGAAAAGGCGGTTTAGGCATAAATTAGAGCAAGCTCGGCAAACTAAAAACCTGAAAAGGCAGCTCGGGCAAAAAATAGAGCTAAAAAAAATGCTAAAAAGTGCTCGTTAAGTTGAAAATCCGCAAAGGTGGCTTAGGCAAAAATTAGAGTAGAATAAAAGATGTCTCATATATTGATGATCATATTTTACAAGATACAATCCATCATCACAAAAAAGGATAGCCATTCCTATGTCATATATAGCTTATCCTGTATCATATAGTCATATCTGATTGCAAGCATGAACAGAAAGAAGACCTACAGCAAAGGTCCTAAACAGCTACAAAGCAAAATAATAAAGATATGTCATGTCCAGATCTAGACTATACTCCTCCTCCTCCTGGGATGCACATCCCGTGTGCTGTCATCCGAGTATGATCCCCTCGCAATCTCATTAATCTCCTCCAAGGTCACGTCTGTCCTCAAAGTCTCAGTAGCCCCCTCAGCTGTAGTAGGCGGAGCACTGGTAGAACCTGAGCTGACCCCTACGGTCATCCCAAAAAGCCTGATCTGAGTCCCTGCAGTTCCAAAATTGCTCCTTGAAATCCCCCTCTGTGTATTAGCAACCCGAGAACCAGTCCTCACTGCTGCAATAGGAATCCTCCTCGAAACACGAGAAACAGAAGCCCTCTTCTTCGCTTTAGCAGCAGTAACCCTTATCTGCACCACGACTGTAGTATCCCCCTACCTCCTTACTGCAGTCACTGTCTCCTCTATCACTGCCATCACAGTCTGAGTCACCAATGTAGCCTGTAGTGTCGGACTCTCTGTAGCTCCTCCAACCTCCTTTGAAGGTCGTGTCTTTCCCCCTGTCTACCCTGCTGTCTCATCATCAGCTGCATCCCTAGTAGCCTCTCCCTCCTCTGTGGTGTCACCCTCTATCTCTCTGAGCAAAGCAGCTCGGTGCTCTCTCTCAGCAGGCCAAACCACCTTAACCATCCAACTAGTATACCCCTCGGTAGTCCTAAAGCCGATCCCTGGACGTACCACATGATAACTCCTCATCCAGCCACCCCTGATAGCTCTGGCAATGTGAGCTATAATCTATGCAAACTTTAAGAAAGGTACAACTGGGGGCACGTCCTGAGTCTGGCCTATCTACCTCATAACTCTCATCCCCTAATAAAAGGTTATCCAGTTCAGACCAAGCAAACAGACCACCCGATACCCGTGACTCACGGTCATGAAGGACCTGATGCCATACCATTGACAATGCCAAAGTACGTCCTCTGGGGCAACCTCCAGCAACCACCCTATCCACTCCCTAATTGAGCCTCAGTGAACCAGGATCGGCCTCATGCGATACTGAGAAGCCGTGTAAGGACTCCTCGGCGGGGTAGCCACCACTCTGAGATGATCCATGAGCTAGACCTGCAAAATAACCCAAAAATCCAAAACCAGACACTCATAAAGCATTAATAATAGGAAGGGCAAGACATACATACTATTTCCTCACCTAAAGAATGACAGGAGAGACAGTCCATCTCTCCAGGCCTCGCACACAGTAGTCCAAGCTCAACAGTGTCTTAGCCAACACTGCCCCAGCCATAAAACGGCTCTGCTCCATTTGGAGTACCAAACCAGTCACCCTTGCATCACCCCATCCAATGGAACTAGGGAACAGGTACCCTACTATTAAACAGAAAATCAGAGCCCTCATCCTAAGTCTCAGTCTCTCCTCATGTCTCCGGAGTCACCAATATCCTAAAACTCTGCAATCACTGCAGTCAGATCCACCTGGCCATCAATGACCATCTGGCTTACAGCATCCTCGGGCAGGTCTAAAAACTCTTAGAAAATTCAAAAGTGTTCCACTCTAAACTCTAGCACCGCCAGGACTGCCTCAGGATCACAGCCAAGTATGGCACTGAACTCCTTAAATGTGGGGCAAAACTCCTCCATGGCCTTACCAAAGCAGAACACGGGCCACCAAATCCCAAAACCTAAAACAGGCTCTCAGAAAATTCCAATCCACCCGAACTCCCCGCAGTGTCACCATAGCAACAATGCCATATCTGCCCAAATTGATTCTCTCCACCTTCTCGAGTTTCTTGGTCTATACATGCATGCTATGACTAAAATATGACTCCATGAATGTAGAATTCAGAAGAAAATAAGTAAAGAGGTAATAAAAGATCAAAAACTGGAGAAAAATTTAGAAAATGGATAGAGTTTTGGCACAAAAATCAAGAAATGAAGGGTTCTGCCTCGAGATGGGAGCCTATTTATAGGCAAATGGCAATCACATAAAAAAAAAAAAAAGAGAAATCTGCTAGAAAAATGACTCTGCCGCCGGATACACTAGCAGATCCGCCAAGGTGTATAGCGGCAGCCTCCACACCTACTAGCGGATCCACCAAACACTCTGGCGGATCCGCCAATAATTCTGGCTGACACTCAGCTTTTTTCTATCCTTTTCAATTTTTTGGTCTCCTTCAGCACCAGCAGGGCCCCACAGCATGATTTCAGGCTGTTTTCTTCCCTCATTGGGACAGAAAACTCAAAAAATTGGACTTTTTCAGAGTTTTTCGAGACCGGGTCGAGTGAAAGCAATAAATCGAAGCTGTAATTCAACAAAAGTCATGTTTTGAGTTATGCATTCTTTGCACAAAAATTGCATACATGACATATAATTTTTATTATTTTGCAGAACATGCATTCACGACGCATAAACATAGACAGTAGAGCAAAGCGTTGAAAGAGTCATATAATAAATCATGCATACACCATCAGCATTATCATAACGCATAACATGAAATAAAAGTGCATACATCTGTGCATAATTATAGGAATACAATCACCCATGGAAGTACTGTCTCCCGCCGGGGGGAGCAAAAGAAAAAAGAAAAGAAGCAAATAACAGACACAGTGCTACCGCCTACCAGGGGCATATAGATACAGTCATACAGATAGTGCTACCGCCTGCCAGGGGCATCCTGGTATAGACATAAAGATAGTGCTACCGCCCACTAGGGGCATTAAAGATGATACAGTCATCCGAATAAGTACAATCCCCCATCAAGGGAGTAAAATAGAGAAAAAATGAAAACAACAACCGAAAGCAAGTCAAGATCAGCGTTAGATCAGCACCAACCCAACACCAGCAATTAGTCAGAACCAGCCTCCTCTCCTCCTCCTCCGAGGAGCATCCTCATCACCTGCTCCCTGTGACTCTGCAATGTCAAGGCACATGAGAAGTCCACCAATGGCTACCTCCATCCTGCGGGAGATGCGATAATTGCATCGAACATAGTCTCCAGGAACCTGCATAAAGAATAATGTCAGATGTTTTGGGTCCTTTCCAAAGCACAAAAAGCACACAGTGAAGATCCTACCTAAAGATCATTTCCAAAGGTGGGAGAAACAAAGAAGGTACCTGGGCAATATCGTCAGGGATCATCCGCTCGCCCGGGCGAACAACATTAGGAAGCTGCCACGACCTCATGATTCCATCTACACCATAATATCCAATCTCCTTATGGAGCTGATATTTTGTGTCTCAATTCACCCCGCTGGTACTATGGCTAGGGCCGACACCGTGAACAAACTCGAGAACATGTCCCCCGAATAAGCCAACCAAAGGAATCTCAAGAGCTACTGGAGGAGGGGGCTCCCTCGGGATGGCAGAGGCATTAGAGGAGCGCCCTCGCGGAGTGATCCCGCACATCAAAAATTAGGCACAAAACTCGAGGTAGTTCAGGTTAGGCTGCTGATAATGATATGCCTCCTCCCCTGCAAAAAGCTCTGAAGAAGCCCAGATATTCGACCCGAGCCTCATGTCAACCGGCGGAGAGCTGGGTACGCACCAAGATCCCATGATCTAGAAGTTAACCCTCTCACCCAGGTAGTATAGCCGAAAGTAAGGAAACTGCTGTAGCACTCGCTGGCAGGACAGGTGCTTCGCAAAGTTCACATTACCAGGGGCATATAGCCTCCTCTCTCTTAACGGTCTCGAAATCTACCATGGACGGTCGGTAAAGCTAAAATTAAAAAAAAAAAAAAAAAAAAAAAAAGAGAAGAAGAAAAAAAAAGGGGGGTAATAATAAATACCTATCACTTATACAGATGATCAAAGAAGGCTCGAGTCGTCAGAATATCGGGGGTGTGAGTGGTGCTACAGTTCATCTCCGCCCATTTCCTCCCAACCGAAAAGTCCTGTAGCCGCTCCCCAATCAATCTGGGAGCCAGAAAAGGAAAATACTCGTAGGCCCAAACCTGCGGCACACGATAGTCAAAATTGGAAATCTACATAGTATAATAAAGGGCATAATCATGAAGCATGAAATACATACCTCCCAGATAGGACTCGTCCCACCACAGACCAAACGAACCCTCGGGACAGGTCAATCATCTCCCGATACATGGTGCTCAGGATTGCACCCCCCCAATCGTACTCCTCCCACCTGTTTATGTGGGCTAAACTCGCAAGAATATTCAAATCCACCATATCCTTCATATTGTGGGTGAAAGTACAGCCTGTAATGATCAGCAGGTAGAGACGGGCAACAACCTCATCAGAAATTAAGTCGCCCGTAACTGCCAACCACTCTAACTTCTCATTCAGAAAAGTGCACCTGACATGGATACAATCCCTCGGAGGGTCAAAACCGTTAAGAGCCTCGGTCTCTACAAGGGTGAGAGCCAGCCTCTAGTCATTATACATATCCAAAGGCCGAACCCCGAATCGGATCCCTGAGATCATGTATAGATCGAGCGGAGTGCAGGTCATCTCTCCGCAAGCAAAGTGGAAGGTATTGGTGGTGTCCCACCACCTCTCTGTAAGAGCCTTGATTAAATTCAAGTTGGCACGGTCCGATATCTTCATTTCTAGGAAGTCAATGAAACCGGTGGGCTCTAACAGTGCCCTAACGGCGCTCTCTGGAGGAGTATACTTAGCCACCACCTCTAAGTGGCACCGCCTGCCTTTGTTTTTAATCACCTAGGACTACGGCAAACCAGTAAATATGCACACAGAAATGAATGGCATGCAGAACATACGACTAGTAAAAAAAAAAAAGAGGTATGAAATACTAACCGCCATACAACCGTCGTGTGAAACGTGTTCCCGAGGTTCCCGTAAAATGAGGGATGGATCGTGGTTATCCCCGCTCAGCTCTTATAGTCGTCCTCGCAATCCGCCTACGGATGAAGTAATGGTACGGTGAGAATAAGAAGCTCCATGTCTTGATCCAGATGCCATTGTTACGGAATGCTAGACCTGAAAAGCAAGACAAAAGGCAAATAAGTTAAAAAAATATGATGAAAGAAAAATTGTTGGAAATTCAAAAAAAAAAAAAAAGTGATGAATTTTCGTTGGAAGTGAAAAAAAGGAATAAAAAAAAAATGATGATTGAATTGAAAGATTGAAGAGAAAGGCTCACCAAATGTGAGCTGAGAAACAAAAGGAACGACAATGAATGAAGGTGCAGCAAGCTATTTATAATAGCTTGCTTGCACAATAACTGCATAGTATCGCACGAAAAAACATGCCCTACAATTATTCACCGAGTAAAAATGTATCTTCAGGGGCATTTTAACTCAGAATTCATATTTGAGAATTCCTATATGTTCGTATGATTTTTCTCTACCCATGAATACCAAATTTGCCCACTTTCCGACCAAATTTGCTTTCCTTACGCTTAAAAGACCAGAAATTAATAAACCTGAAAATTCATTAGTCTCCCAAAAACCTGATAAATCAGACTCCAAAAATTACCAGAATAGCTTTAATGCATCCGGAATCATTTTCCAACCCCAGATTGTCAAAAGTTTTGGCTTCACGCTCATCAAAACTGTCTAACAAAAAGACAGTTTCGATGAGGGGGCAACTGTGAATCCTCATTTTAGCACCCTTAAAAATATTTCTGAACTCACCAGAGCTAATCAGAATATTTTTCTACCCAGACCGTTACTTTTTCGATCCTGACCGGACCACCTGTACCAGACAGTATTTTCTCGAGACTAACCGAATTTTTCTTAAAATTGACTGCTAATATATCCGATAATTAATTTTGGATCCACCGCCACTGACCGGTAATTTTTCAAACTTCAGAATACCCCGGAAGCTGACTCGGAAGCCTTGAAAACTGACCCGAAAACTAAAAAACCCAAAAATCAGGAAAAGCTGAGCCATGTCCACCGGAGCACCTGGCGGCTGCCTACGGGAGTGCTGGAGGCTCCGCTAGGCGGAGCCTCTGCCTTTCTGCGCAGAGCCTCTCTGGCGTGTTAGAGATGGCAGGGGCTCCGCAGCAGTCAGAGTCGTCGCAGCCCCTGGTGGCAGCCACTAGCTATCTGGCGGCTCTCCTCTGGGAAGCCAGAGACTCCGTGCAGAGTGCTGGCGGATCCGTCGGTAGCCCTGGCGGAGCCTCCGGATTTTCCGCTGGCACTATTCCCCTATGCACCAAATTGACCCTTTTTCCCTTCAGCCTAATTTTTTTAACCCTAAACTGCCCTACCCTTCTTGTCTTTTCACTTTCCCTATTCCCAAACTACCCGCAACTCATTTTGTCTATAAAAAGGCCACTCCTCCTCTTCATTCAACACACCTTGAGCTCTTGTTGATTGCTATCCAATTGCTCTCTTCTCTCTCTCTCTCTAATTATTTTCCACTCTCATTTTGAGTAATCCTAATTAATTAATTAATTAAAAATCAAGTTTAATTAATTAATTAATTCTTTTTAATTAGTCTCCACCACTTTAAATTAGTTAATTAATTAAAAATTAATTTTAATTAATTAATTTTTCAATTAGTATTCACCCAACTTGATTAATTAATCCTTTTAGTTAATCATTTTAATTAATTAAAATTAGGTAATTAAGCAACTCAATTCTCTTTTTCAAAATCAATCTTGTTTTACGAAACGGAACTCCAATCCGGTTAAATCACTCTCCCACCACTCAAACTCACAAAGAAGGTATAATCTCTTACCCTCATCCAAACCCCAAATCAAACCAAACCAATCAAATCTGATCGATTTTTAAACTCTCTTTCACCTCATAGTAGAATGAACTACGTGAATTTTGATCCCCATTCAATGGGGTACGTAGGCAAGTTTGGAATCTAAATCCAAGTTTCAAATCCAAATCCCAATCAATCCCCTTCCTCCTTTTATTTTTCATGTAAAAATGTAAATTTATGGTTTCCTTATAAATTTCAATTAAAGCAATTAATTATTCAATTATTTTGGAGTAAAGGAGCGATTTTGTGATTTTCCTAGTACCCATAAGGGCTAGAGGAAATATTCTCCTTTACTTATGGATGTTTAAATACCTGCTTTTTATTTTTCCATCTGTCTCATAATTATGCCATGCTCATGCATTATAAATTGTCATTAAATATCTGTTATTCATGAAATGAATTTTCAAAAAGTCAAATTAAATTTAAAAAGCCAAATCGAGATTATTTAAAACTAAAAACCTAATCCCCGAACTCAACTTGGTTTGAAGATTAGTGATTTTATCCTTGGATAAATTAATCTAAGATTAATAAATTGAAGTTAAAATGAGTTTTTCCTTAATTTTTCTATATAAATAAATTATGGTGGCGACTCCCAAATCTCTTTAAAAATAAAAAATCAATTTTTTGAGGCGATAGCCATTTCCAATCGTGAGCACCGAAACTTGTACCTTAACCTCCCTTAAAAATCGCTTAGCCTTTCCTTAAGGCACTCATTTTTCCCGAGCGAGGGGAGGGGCGTTTGGACGAGGCCTCACAGACATCACTTTGTTTCTTTCTCCATTTCCTATTCTCTAGGTTCACTATCATCAGAATCGCCCTTTGAACAAGACAATTATGATGAAGGGGTAGTTGTGAACCTTAAAATTGTATCCCCAAACGACCGATTTTTAATTACGAACCCGTAGAATCAAACTGGGCCCAAATCGAATCAGAAACAAGCCAAAACAGATTAAAATAGTGCAAAACTGGGTCAAACCTGAACCAAACCTAACCAAAATCGACCCAGACTGAGCCTCAGGTGGACTAAGCTTAGGCCCACCTGGGCAGCACGTGCGGCACTCAAAGAGTGCTGGCGGCATGCAGCCACCTCGGGCTGCTCCCTCAACCTATAAATAGCCCCTCCCCCCTTTAGAAATGAGGGAGGAAGGGAGGAGAATCCGAGAAAAATCGAAACTCTGTCAATTTCGATACACTGAAAATTATCTTTTCTATATCCGAATCCATCACCCACCAAAGTTATTTTAATTCAAAGTTGTTATTACTCCTTTTGAGTTCCTAATCCAAAGTGGAGTTCAGATCTGGCATCAAGCTCTCCCCATTCGTGAAAAAGCCAAGAAAAGTAAAGGTATAATTCATTTCTCTTGCATTTTACAATTCTAAATCCTGATCTAGAATTCATCTTACATATCATTTAGGTCTAAATCTGAAAAGATCTAAGTTTTATTAATTTAAAATATGAATTAAATTAATAAACCAAATAAACATCTTTTGAGTTAACCCCTCCTTCGCAAGAAGGAAGAACTGCGTGGGGTTTGATTCCTATTCAACAGGATACGCAGGCATGCCAATCTTTAAGGCATCAACTCCAAAATATTTTAAATAATATTTTTCCCTTTCATATTTTATTCGTATTTCTTTTATTATTCTATATTTCCTTTGTGAATTTCTTTTATTAAATTAATTAAGGAATATGTACTTTCCCTAGTACCCGTAAGAACTAGAGGAAATATTATCTTATCTTATTTTGCTTTCTGCTTATTTACTCTATAAACTGTTATTCACATAATTCTTGCATCATTAATAATTGTTTAATTCATCATTTTTACTTCTATTCATTCATGCATGAAAATCATCTTTTGATAAAGTTATTTTGCACTTTCAACTAAACTAAAGAAATTTACTGTTTATTACCAAAACCTAATCCCCGAGCCCTCTTTGGTCACTCTCAGATTAGTGCTTTTCCAGTAGGATAAATTAAAAAAAAATGGAGTCAATTTAAATTGGATTTTCCTTTAATTTTTCAAATTAAAACAAATAAAATTAAAGTGGCGACTCCCTTTACAAATGCCAAATCACAAAATCCAATTTTTCGAACTCATAGCGGGTTCCAATTGTGTAGTTTCTCCCGAAGAACATTTTGATCCCCTTAGCGGACCGGACCGGATCAGTGCTCGGGCGAGACCTCACATCCTACTAAACACTTCAACTTTTTTCTTCTATGCTCTTCAATCTATAACCTGAAATATTCCACATACGATGTTGTGAGCCGTCAACTTAATAAGTATGAAATGCATGCAATAAGCAAGCAAAGAACCAATATACAATAAGGATATATCATTTCAATATGAACAAAGATCATGATTTCAATGGTTCAGTCAACACAATGGTAGTACATTGTTTCAGTTTAATAGCTTTCAACAATAATAAGGCATTGATCAATAACTTTACCTTTAATAGTCAATTGGATAGCAATGGAATGATAGGGTTTCATAATAACAATGGCCATCATTGAACAATGGAAAAATCAACTATTAAAGAACATTATGCTATGACATAATTTCATTATAATATATATACTATAAGTGGGGCAGTAACTTCTCCCCGAAATCATGAACGCGTGCTTTGGCCGGAGCATACGCCTAGGGTCACAATGGCCCTCCTTAGGTAGGACATTGATGATTCAGACTCCATCAGTTGAGTCACCGGTACACTCAGATTTACGCACTCACCCATGTTAGTAAAATAAAATATTCTATCATAACATGGCTCAGGGTTAGGTTACAGTTCAATAGAAACAAGTATCAATCGGTTAGTCCAAATGGTAATTCATGAATAACAAGGTCATAAACAATAATATTAGGTTCAATGGAACAATACGTAATTGGTTGACTCAATTGGTCTTTAAATAACAATCAAGGCAATTATCAATCATGATTGGATCATTGGAAAGGTTTACGAATAATGAAACAATGAAGCTTATAATAAGCATGGTTCCAATGGATAGGTTTCAATGATCAATAGCAATAATAAGTTATGATGTCAATCAATAGGATAATAACAATGAGAATATGTAGCCCAAATGGCTCAATAAACAATATGGTTTTGGCCCAAATGGCCAATCATAATTAAGAAAGGTAATAATCAAGAATATACATTTCAATAACAAAGTTCAAGTTCAATAAACATGGTTTCAACAAATAATGGGAATAACAATGAACGCAACGATGATCATAAATAATATAGGTCATTAGAATGAATAAATCAATAGAGAGATCAAATAAGGCATTTCACAATTTACATAAGTTCCATACTTACCTCATTTTGCTATAATTCCACAATTCAATTCCAATCACATAAATTTTAGTCAAAGGTCCTCAATTATTTTGGCTTACCAAAACCTACACAATAATCTTGATATGTGTTAATAGAACATACATTATTAAGAAATTTGCGTAGGAATTTCATGCATTTAGATTCATATTAGGTTCATTACATTGCCTTATTTTATATTTGTTATTTTAGGAAGGTTTTGAAGACTTTTTATAGGTTTTTAACTTGACTTGAAAGACAAAGAAGAAGTGGAAGTTGAAGTTGGAAGTGTAGAGCCCGCAATAGCCGTGGAGGGAACAACATTTTAAAAACTGAATTATATTGCACGCACTATGCTTGTAGCAAGCGTGACATGCTGACAATTTCAACTTCGATTTTAACCCTAAAATTAGACCTTATTGACCAAGCAACAAAAGGAGGGGGCAAACTCTTATAAATAGGATATGAGGAAATCAATTTTAGATGACTGGAGGAAGCTTTAGAGAGATTTTGAAAGAGATTAAGTCAAGAAAACACAAGATTGAAGATTGAGAGATTTTCTTTCTTATTCTCTCCTTTCTTGTATTATGATTTCTTCTTATTCTTGGTACTCTGTGATTGCTTTAATTATGTCTAACTAAAACTCTATAGTTAGGGATTAATACTTTGAAACACAATTTCATTCAAATTATCTATAAAATCTAAGTTTTTATGATATGTGATATTTGTCGTTCTTCATTCTTAGTTTTGTTTGATCACCAAAACTATCATGGTAATACAATTGATCTACAAATACTTGTTTAATTACTAATTGATAAGAGATTATAATTGGTGATTAGATATCCTTAGGGTTTGCTCAAAGCCATATTTGGGTAATTATGAATAATTTGATTAGATGAGAATTAATTGAATTGTTTTGTGATTGCTTGAATTTTGGTTTAGTTGGTTAAAATTCAAAAGAGTTTAATCAATGCTATTGGATAGCTTGGATTATATCATGACTTAGAACTTATAGGTGATTGGTTGATTGAGTGTGAATAAGTGTTAATCCCTAGCGACTTTATTATTATTATTAATTCTTTTAATTAAATCTTATGCTTTACATTATTGATAGTATTAGAATTAATTTACTTAGTGTTAATTAAAATTAAACCATTAAATTGAAGTCTTAAACAAAAGAAAGAGAATATATAGGTGGATAGACTAGTAATTCTCGTGGGAACGATATTCTACTCATTCTATATTACTTGTGAACTATGTGCACTTGCGAATTTCTCCCAATAAGTTTTTGGCGTCGTTGCCGAGGATTAAAGTGATTTAACACTATAATCGATTTAATTTCGTTTGATTTACAACAAAGCTTTATTTTCTTCTTTAATTTTTGTGTTAAAATTTTTTGTTTTAGTTGTACAATTTTAGGTGTTGATTTCGATGTATGCCAAAGACTCGAAGTGCGAAACCTCCACTCAAACCTTACATACTTGAAATTACTAAATTTGAGAGAGAAATCAAAAAGGCAAAACAACAAGAAGTAGCTAAGATGGAAGATGATACAAGGGGACTTCCAGAAGATAATAGAATTCAGGATCAAGGTCGGCAAGGTAACCAACAAAGGAATGAGAGAACTTTGTTGGAGTTCTTTATACCGGATTTGAATGGCACACAGCAGGGTATTGCTAGGCCAAGGGTGAATGCAAACAATTTTGAAATTAAGCCTGCTTTACTCCAAATGCTTCAATCAAGTGTGCAATTCTATGGATTGGCTAATGAGGACCCTAATGCTCATATAGCCAATTTCTTAGAAATATGTGATACCTTCAAGTACAATGGAGTTTCAGATGATACAGTGAGACTTAAACTCTTCCCTTTCACTTTAAAGGATAAGGCAAAGTCATGGTTGAACTCACTTTAATTAGGATCAATTACTACTTGGGATCAACTCGCTCAAGCATTCCTTGCAAAGTACTTTCCTTTAGCAAAGGCAACAAGGGTCATTAAGGAGATCACAAATTTTCAGCAACTTGAAGGGGAATCATTGTATGAAGCATGGGAGCGGTTTAAGGAACTTCAAAGGAGTTGCCCACATCATCATCTTCCTAATGAATTATTGATTTAGACCTTCTATAATGGGTGCAATTCTTACACAAGAAGCACCAGTAGCTGAAGGGTCATTAATGAGGAAGACGATTGATGGTGCGTTTGATCTTCTAGAGGAGATGGCTACAAACAATTGTTTATGGCCAACGGAGCATCTCAAGCAACCACAATTGAAGGATCAAAGATGAGTATTAGCTTTAGACCAATTGACATCCTTGCAAGCACAAGTTTCCAATCTATCAAAGCAACTTAGTGCTTTGAATGTTACTCCAAACTCTATTGCTGCAATTCAAAGTGGTTGTGACCTTAGTGGTGGGTTGGGACATGCTAGTAATGATTGTTACATGTCCAAATTTAATATTACAGCTGGAAATCAAATTGAACAAGTGAATTATATGGGAAATCAATCCTAAAGAAGAACAAACAACAATCCTTACTCTAATACTTACAATCTAAAGTGGAGAAATCATCTTAATTTCTCTTGGGGTGGTAATAATATTGGGAATTCAAATTTTAACAACATGATAAAGCAATAAGGACCACATGGATTTCAACAACCACCATAAGATAGGCTAGCAACTTTTGAGTCCAAGATGGATAAATTCATAGAAGCTTTGAATAGCAAGATGACTAGCCAAGATGAAAATTAGCGGAGAATGGAGGCAAAATTTGATTAAATTGTAAAGAATCATGTGTCATCCATTCATAACTTGGAGGTACAGGACGGACATCTTGGTAATGCACTTTCAATTTGAAATCAAGGCAATCTTCCAAGCAACACTGTGTCAAATCCAAGGGAGCAGCTGAAAGCTATCACTTTGCAAAGTGGTATAGAGTTGGCACCACCAATAGTGAAGCAAGGAGAAAAGAAAGATAGGGAAGAAGCTAGTGAAAAAATGGAGGACACACAACAAGAGGAAATAGATCAACAATCCAAGAATCTTCCTCCTCTTTATATGCCAAAGGTGTCATTCCCTCAAAGGTTGAAGAAGCAACAAGTGGACCAATAATTCTCCAAATTTTTGGAGATATTCAAGAAGTTGCAAATCAACATTTCCTTTGCCGAGGCTTTGGCACAAATGCCTCCATATGCTAAATTCTTGAAAGACATCATCACTAACAAAAGAAAATGGGATGAAGGACAAACAATAGCTTTAACATAAAATATTAGCTCAATCATCACAAGCAAGATGCCGGTTAAATTGAAAGATCCTGAGAGTTTTACAATTCCATGTGTTGTTTGGGATTTAGAATTTCCCAAGTGTTTATGTGATCTTGGGGCTGGAATTAACCTAATGCTTTTGTCTTTTTTCAGGAAGCTTGGATTGGGAGAAGTGAAGCCTACTTCAATACTCTTGCAACTAGCAGATCATTCTATTAAAAGGCCATATGGTATTATTGAAGATGTGCTTGTGAAGGTGGACAAGTTCATTATTCCAGTGGATTTCGTGGTACTTGACTTTGAGAAAGATAAAAATGGTTTGTTAATCCTTGGGCGACCATTTCTCAACACTGTTCGAGCCTTGGTGGATGTGTATAAAGGGAAGCTCACTTTGAGGATTGAGGACAACATGGTGGAATTTAATATGTTCAAGGCCATGAAATATCCTGTGGAAGAGGAAATTTGCATGAAGATTGGTGTTATTGAAGAATGCATTGCTGAAATCAAGCAAGAAGAGTGGAAAAACAAATCATAGCAAGGAGCAACCCAATATGGAGGCCACTATAGTTGGTACGGCTGCACCAGAGAGATGTTGATACGGCCTGTACACTTGCAGTAACTCTAGCCAACATCAAGTTTTATAATGATGAGTCAAGTATTGTTCCACTCAAGGATATTGTCTAATTACTAGCTCAAACTTTGACTATTGTTTAACAAATGAGATTATAAAAGTAATTTAACTAGAACGAATTATTAAACTAAAACTGAATAAAATAAACAATGAGATAGTTATAAAGAAAATCAATGGTAAAGATCTATCTAGATATTAAATCCCCCTAGCTCCTTCTTGCAATTCAAAATTAACACATCAATCAAGCCAAACCAATGAGTTGAGTTAGCAATTCACAAAATTAGATTAAAACCTTTCTCAAGTGAATTAACCCCTATTCCCTAGGTAAATTGAAAGGAATCTCTTCTCATTCAAAATCAATTAGGCAAAGCATTAAAACCAAGGAATAAACACTAAAGGATTTTGTAAACCTATCTTTAATGTTCCAAGCAATCCTCAATTCCTATGAATGATCAATGATCAATTTAAGTTAAGGTATCTCTACTCAATAACAAGAAATCAATATCCAATTAACAAGCATGCAATTGCTAATTAGAATAAATAAATATGAATCATAAGAATAAAATAACTCAAAGGATGATTCGATTGAAAATTAAGTTATTTAATCCATACAATAGAAACTAAGGTTCATCAAATCTAGATAACTACGAGTTCAACTCATACTAAGAATTGGAAACAACAAAGAAGAAGAAAAAGAAAAAAATCTCAAACAATCTATGGAAAATATGAGAAATCTTGACTTCAATCCTTAATCCCTGCCTCAATTTTAGCAAAATCTGGATCTTTACCTTGAAAATCTACTATCAACTCTCTCCAAACTTTCAGAAAAGTCGACTTCCCAGAATCCCCCAGATCAGAAAATAAATTTCAAATATATACTGCCGCAGATTCAGTGCCACGCCCAACCACACGGGTGTGGCTCAGGGTACGCTGACGGTCTGAATGCACACGGAGAAATGCAACAGCACGGACATTCACACGACCATAGTTGTGGGCGTGGCCAAAGGGTAGTTTGCAATTCCTTGCCCAAAATCACCAATTCCGCTCCTAAACCTCGTAAATTCAGAATTTAATCTATCCATGGCATTCTAAAACATAAAATCCCTAAAAGAACTCTAAAAAGCACTGAATAAACAAATCAAACTCTATTTAAGGATAAGAATATGCTAAGATAAAAGGGTCAAATATAGTTAAATATGCACTTATCAGATGTGAAGCTACTGTTGCGCTCGTTAAAGCTATGGAGGGTGCTACACTAAAGAATGATGGTTACGAAAATTCTAAGAGTGGGACGTGGTGCGCCTTCTCCAAGTGTAGCAACTGTGACATCATTATTTTCCCAAAACCCAAACTTTTGGTAAGGGATAATAACCTAACCCCACCATCTATTGAAAAACCACCCCAATTAGAGCTTAAATCACTTACTAAACACTTGAGATACACTTTCTTAAGACAGGGAGAGACTTTGTCTATCATTATTTCAAACAAACTCTCAGAAGACCAAGAAAGGAGGGTGGTTGAGTTGGTTCGTTGAAGGATATGGGCTATAGGGTGGCAAATCTCTGATATAAAAGGTATTAGTCATTCCATTATCATGCATAGAATCCATATAGAGGATGGATTTCAAGCTATAGCTGAGAGACAAAGAAGATTAAACCTTAACATGAAAGAGGTAGTCAAGAAGAAGATTGTGAAGCTATTAGATGTTGGAATCATTTACCCTATCTCCGATAGCTTTTGGTTGAGTCCAGTTTAATGTGTACCCAATAAAGGTGGAAAGTGAAGAGGAAGAACTCATCTCAAAGAAAATGGTTAATGGTTGGAGGGTTTGTATTAATTATAGGAAGCTAAATTCAGCAACAAGGATCACTTTTCCCTTCCATTCATTGATCAAATGTTGGAAAGAATCGCATGCCATACTCACTATTGCTTTCTTGATGGTTATTCAAGTTATAATCAGATATTCATCTTTCCCGAAGACCAAGACAAGATAACTTTCACATGTCCTTTTGGTACCTTTGCTTATAGGCGCATGCCTTTTGGATTGTGTAATGCCCCTGCTACTTTCTAAAGATGTATGATGTCTATCTTTTCGGATATGATTGAGGACATTATGGAGGTTTTCATGGATGACTTCTCTGTATTCGGTGATTCTTTCGAGCAATGCCTGGCAAATTTAGATCGTGTGGCTAAGAGGTGTGAAGACATAAACTTGGTGCTAAATTGAGAAAAGTGTTACTTTATGGTAGACGAAGGGATAGTGTTAGGACACAAGATTTCAAACAATGGTATAGAGGTTGATAGAGAAAAAACTGAAGTGATTAAGAAATTGCCTCCCCCAACTTCAGTCAAAGGAGTTCGATCTTTCCTAGGACATGCAGGGGTTCTATAGGCAATTCATTAAAGATTTTTCTTTAATCGCTAAACCTCTACCACCAACTCATTGAGGAAAGTTTTTCTTGACCTTTGTTACCTTCTTCATTAGTGTTGAATGTTCCATTTTTTTTTATTTTTTATTATGCATTATTGGAAATCACATTGGGGACAATGTGATGTTTAAGTGTGGGGGAAAAACTTTGTTTTGTTTTGTTTTGTTTATGTTTATATGCTTATGCATTTTAATTTTGTTTTAGTTTTTATCTTCATAGTTTATTATGTTGTGAGTAAGTGAACATCTTCATTTGAGGTTTTAACTTGATAATTGAGCATGTTTCAATTGAAATAAAATTATGTATCACTCACTTTATAATTTGGGCTTTTGAATGGACAAGAGTGTAATTCTAGGTTAACTCTAAAATTAGGATACTTATCATTAAGGATTATTAGACAAAAGTCTCACATTTAGGTTGTATTTATTGGGGGATTATGAACATTTGAGATGGCTAATTATTTATCTTTCATAATCATTGTGGTTAGCATATAGAAACCTAAAATTTGTGGGGATATGATATAGGAAATAATAAAGAAGTAATGGGGGTATTTAAAGAAAAAAAAGAAAAAAAGAAAAAGAAAAAAAAAAGAAAGTGAGATGGAGCATAAAACACACTCGTTAAGGTGAGATGGAGCGTAAAACGCACTCACTAAAATTAGCAAAAAGAAAAATATATTATTTTCCCCTTAGTGTGCTATGAATGTTATAACGCCTATTGATCCCCAACTGTGTTGAAAAAGCTAATGGTTTTCTTATAAGTTAAATTGCTTGGTTATGATTGGTAAATTTTTTGTTTAATGAATTTGTTATGCTAAGCTTGATGAATGTGGCTTTAATGTGAGATTTTTATTTGATTATCCTTATTAATAAGTATTCTTGGTTTGAAAGTTACTAAGGGTTGCATATCTTGGAAGTTTAAGGGTTGAAGTTATGGAATTGATGATATATGGTTTTATGAGATTAAAGGTGTTTAATTGGATTGATAAGTTTTTGAATGAAGATGTTTGTGTTTGCTTGGGGATGAGCAAAGTCTTAAGTGTGGGGGAGTTTGATATGTGTTAATAAAACATACATTATTAGGTAATTTAAGTAGGAATTTCATGCATTTAGATTCATATTAGGTTAATTACATTGCATTATTTTATATCTGTGATTTGAGGAAAGTTTTAAAGACTTTTTGTAGGTTTTAAATTGACTTGAAAGACAAAGAAGAAGTGAAAGTTGAAGTTGGAAGTGTAGAGCTCGCAACAGCTGTAGAGGGAGCAACACTTTAAAAGTTGAATTTTGTTACATACGCGACGCTTGTAGCGGGCGTGACATGCTGATGATTCCAACTTCGATTATAACCCTAAAATTAGTACTTATTGACCAAGAAATAAGAAGAGGGGGCAAACTCTTATAAATAGGACATTAGGAAATCAATTTTAGGTGACTGAGGAAGCTTTGAGGAGATTTTGAAGGAGATTAAGTCAAGAAAACCCAAGATTGAAGATTAAGAGATTTTCTTTCTTATTCTCTCCTTTCTTGTATTATGATTTCTTATTCTTCTTGGTACTTTGTGATTGCTTTAATTATGTCTAATTAAAACTCTATAATTAGGAATTAATGCTTTGAAAGACAATTTCATTGATTAATATTTTGAAACACAATTTCATTCAAATTATCTATAAAATCTAAGTTTTAATGATGTGTTATTTGTTGTTCTTCATGCTTAGTTTTGTTTGATCACCAAAACTGTGAACTTAGTTGTATTATTTATTAAAAGATGGTAATACAATTGATCTATAAATACTTGTTTAATTGCTAATTGATAAGAGATTATAATTGGTGATTAGATATCATTAGGGTTTGCTCAAAGCCATATTTGGGTAATTATAAATAATTTGATTAGATGAGAATTAATTGAATTGTTTTGTAATTGCTCAAATTTTGATTTAGTTGGTTAAAATTCGAGAGAGTTTAATCAATGCTATTGGATAGCTTGAATCATATCATGACTTAGAAATTATAGGTAATTGGTTGATTGAGTGTGAATAAGTGTTAATCCCTAGCAACTTTATTATTCTTATTAATTCTTTTAATCAAATCTTGTGCTTTAAAATTTTGATAGTATTAGAATTAATTTACTTAGTGTTAATTAAAATTAAACCATGAAATTGAAGCCTTAAACAAAAGAAAGAGAATAGATAGGTGGATAGACCATTAATCCTAGTGGGAATGATACTCTACTCATTCTATATTCCTTGTGAACTCCGTGCACTTATGGATTTCTCCCAACAAATCTTAGATCAATCAAAAACTTTCTATGTTCCAAAACACTTTAATTATATAACTCAATTCTCATACTAACCAAAGCTTCTTAAATCTTTATCTCTTGTTAACAATCATATCATATACCAATGAAAATCAATTAGCTTCTTATACTTTGAACATTCAAAAACAAAGTCTCCATAAACCCTTATCTTGTATCAAATATGCCATAAAAATCACTTTTATAATTTAGTTCTTATATCTTTCTAACAAAACATATCAAATATAACCATAAATATCAAATTTAATCTTATACCGTGATTAAATCAAACTCTAACAACTTAAACTCTAGCAAAAACTATGCTATAACCTTCCTCTATGAATCTCACAACTATAATGTATGCTAAAACTTACTAAACTAAGAGGAAAACAAAGGAAGAGAAAACTTACATCCATATCTCTTCTCCAAGGAAAGGAAAGAAGACACCCCTACTATGAATCCTTTGAAAGTCTCTTGAAATCTTGTGTTTACTTTGGTTAGATGGTGATAGAAATGAAGAATTCACATTTGGAAAGTACAAAAGAGGCTAAGAGACATTTGGAAGTATTTAGAAATTGGTAGAAATGATGTAGATGGGCTTATAAACTTAAATACACCGACTTACTATTCACGTCTATCCCCGTAGTGTAACAAGCGTTACAGTCAAGTCACAGGCATTACCATAAAAAATACTACAAACCAAAATCAAACAAAAGAAAAATTCACAACTATTATCAACCTGTAACGAGCATTGCACTATGGTAATGAGCGTTACCATATGGTGACGGGGGTTACTATACTGTAACAGCCATTATAGCTTGAATCATGGCCGTTCCTCCTACTGTCTCACTTCCAACCTTTAAGACTCACTCCATACTCCCTTCCAACCATGTTTTGATCAAAATAACATCTGAAACCACTTATCACCCACATCAATCAATCAAAACCATCTTTAAACATAACTCTATCATCATAAACATAGCTCAAAATCAGAATACTCAAGAACAATCAAACCTAGAATCCAAAAGCCTTCCATCCTTAACACTAATATCTAACCGCTTAAAACCATCACAATCACAACTTAACTATCTCTTAACAATTAGGAACAATAAATCTTAGAATTTACATATCCATTAGCATAACAATCAATCAAAGGAACACATTTTTAACCATAAACATTCAAGCAATTCATACAAGTCCACAAGCATCATAAGCTCATATGTTTACCCATAATAGAATCAAATTGTCTAGGATACTCCACAACCATGTACATTTAGAAAACTTAAGCAATGAAACAATGCAACTCATTACAAAATCAAACTCAACTACTCATCCTTATGGTATATCTTATGACATTAAAACCAATAAGAACATGGGGTATTACAATATGACATAACCTAGGTTTTGACCCTTAGAGGGGTAAAGATTGACTGGGACTTTTTGTAATACCTAAGGTTTCCATAGCTCATTAGAGTTATGATAATGTTGTAGAATATAAATTTTAGGGATAATGTGACAATAAAATAGTGATGGGATAAAAAGGAACTCTTTTGATACTAAAAGTGGTGTTTGTTTATTTTTTTTAAAGTATGAATGTTTATATGTATTTTATTGAATTAATTAAGGTAATGTGACTATGTTTTGAGTTTGTAATGATATGGGAAGGTAGGAATTAAAATTTCAAGTGAAAGGAAAGAAAGAAGTTACGAAAAATCTTTAAGTTTGGAAAATGTGCATAGGTGGGCTTGTTAATGGACTTTTGGACTTAAGGCCCAAGCCCATGGAATGGACGGCCCATTAGAGCTCAGAAATTTTTGGAGCTTAACCTTATTAAGGTTAGAATAAGTTAACTATGGTTAGAATGGTGAATATTTGGGTTAGACACTAAAGTTGACTAGAAAGCCACCAAATTTGACTAAGTCCATTTCTTAACAATGGTGGAAATCTTATCTCACCACCACCATTGTCCAAGTTCATTTTTCCTCATCATTATTTATGCTAAGTCACCATCTACCTAAGAGTGATCTTAGCCATCTATAATGATTGATCATAGCCATCCATCTTGATTGAATCATAGCCATTAAGATTGAGAGATTAAATCACCACACTTAATTTCATTTACATATAAAAGTGAAAAGATACATATTTTCTTAATTTGTAACTTAGCACCAAAAATATATTCTCACCAAAAACAAAAGTTCTCAACTTGTTTTTCAACCTATAATACTAAATTAAAGCATTTCAAGGTAAGGATTTGTGCTTATTGAGTTATTTCTTTGTTTCTAGCTTAAGCTTATTGAGTTAGTTTGCAAATATATGCTTTTCTTTTGATTTCTATGGTTCAATTTTTGTTAAGGAAATTCATGAAAAAGTTAATTTGAATATGTTATATGATGGAATATGGGAAATGGAGTTAAGTATTTGGGGTTGAGCATATGAAATTTGGCAAAGGGAGCATGAAATCCAAGTTGGGGATTTTCCAACTTTAGGTTCGGCCAAAACTAGAATTTTGGGGGAAGTGTTCTAAATTTTTTTTTATGTTATCTAAGATCACTTGGGGTGTAGAAAAGTGGTTTGGAATTTTATACAAAACTTGAAAATGTTGGATGCATAATCCATGTTATAAGGGAAGTATGTGATTTAATGAATGTTCTTGATGTTTGATTGATGCTATAGGCATTATGTCATGCTAATTTAATTATTCAAAGATCAATTTAAGATTTGGTTAAGGAATTTTAGATTTTTTCCAAATCACCCCATTATGGCAAAATTTGAGTTTATGAGAATTGAACCAAATTTAATTTCAATTGATTGATGGATATTGATTGTTTAGATGTTAATTTAATGAATCCATGTTCAATTTGAAGTTTGGTTATGAAATTGATAGTTTTCCCTAAATTCTAGGGTTTTTAAGTCAAATTAGGAATTCCAAGATTTAAGTTTGGACTTTTAAAATTGATTGGTCAATTAAGTTTATAATTGATGCAATTTGATGTTTGTAAGGTGAAATTGGAATTTGGTTGGTGGAAATGATTTTTTTAAATTTAATTGAAATATACCAAATTAGGGATTTTAAATTTAAAAGTGCATTAGTTCCATTGAATGTTAAAAAATTATTTGCATTGATTCCAATTCAGGAGTATGGGATTTAATTATGGAATTGGAAAGGAAAAGAAATTAAATTCTTTGATGGGAAGGTTCGGCCAACATAAGGATTTTCGAATTTAAATGTTTATTTTGCTAATGTATTTATATGTGGTGTTGTTTAATGTGTTTAAGTGTATTTTGATGGTTAATAAGAGGAAAGTGATAATAAGGTTGAGTTAGGATGTAGTTAGTGTGATAAAGGAATAGTGATTAATGTGCATTTGTATTGTATGTTTGTAGAACCTAAAGGTAAAGGTATTGTTCGAGATACCGAGGAGCCTCATTGTAATTTACGTTGAATATTTCGAAATAGGAGCTAAGTAGTAGAAGGTGAGTACTTTATAATATAATACGATTTGTGCCTTAAATATGAGCATTAATATTCAATAATTTCCTATTTGAAATCTATTGTAATTCTTTGGCAAACATTATTTGCCTTATTGATTATTGAGCCAAATTGAGAAAAATATTTCTTTATGGCATTTGGTCAAATGAGCTTATATTGCTTTGATCTTATAATGTGACCAATGATGGGAACCTAATTATTTATTGA
>CATKHJ011030041.1:0-12605 GCA_949750685.1 Vernicia montana
CCATTTTAACAACACCAAAATCTCACAGTGTGTAAGATGAGAAGAATTCTTTCCGAGATATAGCGTGAATGGAAGCACCACTGTCAATCACCCAACTGGTCTCATGAGATATAAGATTGTCAGCATCCTCATCATAAACAATGTGGAATTCATCAATGGCATTTGTTTGTTCATCATCACTGCTGTCGTTCTGCTTTTTCTCTTTGCCTTTGTTCTTCTCCTTTTTGAACTGTCGGCATAATCTCTTGATATGCCCCTTCTTTTTGCAATGATGGCACTCAACATTAGCATATTTGTTTGACTTTCCTCTGCTCTTGTCTCTAGAATTTGAACCCCTAGACTGGCTTCTCCTTCTAGATTCTGTAACCAGAACATCTGGTTGTGATGAAGAGGTTGAATTCTATGATCTCCGTCTCATCTCTTCATTCAGAATGCCGCTTTTAACAGTCTCCATATTTACAACACCGTTAGGTGCTGAATTGGTAATGGATATCTTCAAAGTCTCCCATGACTCTGGTAGAGAAGCCAACACCATAAGAGCAAGCATTTCATTGTCAAACTTTATGCCCATTCTTGACAACTGATCAACGATCCCTTGCATTTCATTAAGGTGATCTGCAACAGACGTGCCTTCTCTATATTTTACTTGCATCAATTTTATCAAGTAAAATAATTTATTATTGCCGGTTTTGGAAGCATACAGCTCCTCAAGCTTATTCCACAAAGTTCGTGTGTGAGTCTCATTGTAGATGTGATTGTAGACATTATCTTCAACAAACTGTCAGATAAAACCACACACCTGCTCATGCTCAAATGCCCATTCTTCTTCTGATTTGTCTTCGGGTTTATTTGTAGTAAACACCGGTAAATGCAATTTCGTCACAAATAGGAGATCTTTTATCTTATTTCTCCATATGTGGTAATTTGTGCCATTTAAGTTGATTATTTTACTTGTCTTTGCCTTCATAGCTTCAATACTATTGAATTGCTACAGGAACCGTATAGGTGAACAGTACCATATATATGAATAGTAACATATCCTTGCATAGTACCTTGCTACAGTGACGGACTGAGCTGCTATAGTAACTTATTGGGCTGCTACAGTAACTGGGCTTTAACAGTTACTCAGAGTACTATTCACCGTAATAATTTTCCGAGAAAAAATTTTCTGATGTGGAAGATCAGTCAAAACTGTAACCACAGAGCATACTCTCAATTTTCAAAGAAAATTAAAACCAATAGCTCTGATACCACTTGTTGGGCCCACGGGTGTCAAAATGCGGAATAATAACAATCAATAAAAATAACACCAGTAATTTAACGTGGTTCACCCTTAATTTTGGGCTACGTCCACGGGACAAACTCCGAATAAAATACTTCCACTATTACGAATAGTAGGTACAAGAGAGTCTTCTCTAGATTAAATCTAGAGGCAATACAATATTATAATGAGATAAATCCAAAATAGTAACACTCACAGTGTTTCCCAAAAATATCCCAAGTATTTTTCTCACTATTTTGTCACTCCCCCTTTTAGGAATTATTTCCTAAAACTATATAAAAATCTCTCTCGAATTTTTCCTCAGAGAAAAATTGTTCTCTGGCTTGCATTTGAAACTTGAAGGATGGAGGCCTTTTTATAGGCCTCCAAACCATGTGCAAGCTGTCTAAAATGGACAGCTTGCACCAACTTCATATTGGTGCCAACAAAGTCAATTTGTTGGCACCGATTTTTAGACTTTTTTTTTTTAATTTATTTTTTATTTTCAAATGTGTAGGTCCCTCCATTGAGAGGGACACTACTACACTCTTTACCGTGTAAGACCCTTTGCTATCACCCATCCATAACCAACTATCATTATTAGGATATAAGCTCAAGGGAATATAAAGGATGAGACTTCTGTCTCTCTCATTAAACACCTCATTTACAAGTTCTCTATCCCAACCAGTACCATCACCCAACAACAAAGAATTAACTTTTGCGAATTCCATTCTTGGGAAAACTCAAGATGAAATCATAGGTGAAGTCACATCAGGCAGCCATGGATCACTCCATATGCTTATATCATAACTAGGGGTGTCAAAACGTGTTGGTGGGTCGTGTTCGTGTCGGGTTGATATATTCAGGTGACACGATTAGGGTCAACACGAACACGACCCGTTTATTAATCGTGTCACCCTAATATGACACGAAAATTAAACGGGTTACACGAATACGACACGTGTAACCCGTTTATTTAATTGGGTCATATATGGGTCATGAACCCGACACAACCCATTTAACCTGTATAATATTTATAACATGAAAAATGTAATATATTTATTACATAAATTAACTGTACTATTATCCATAAATCAAATTATGATTAAAATTGTAAATTCATTAAAAATTTCATATTTTATATCTTTTTCAAACATTCAAGCAAGCACCATCAAATAAATTTAAATAAAATTTTGTTTATTTTTTATTTTTTTGTCATTTGATTTTTTTTATTAATTTTGTTTGTCTTTTCTAATACAATATAAATGACTATTTTAACCCTTAATATTACTAAAAAATATACATGCTATAAATGGGTTGGGTTGGATTGATACTATTCAACACGACACATGAAATTAAACGGGTTGTAACGGGTTAGCGTGTCAACCCGTTACACGACTCGTTTAAGCAGTATCATAAACGGGTCAACCCGTTTACCGACACGGACCTGCTAAAACTTAACTCTAACACGAAAATTTTTCGTGTTTGGCGAATCGAGTTAGCGTGTCATGACCCTTTTTGACACCCCTAATCATTACTCTTGCCTACTTGAAGGATACAATGAGACTTAAGCAAACCTTGAGTTGCAAAAATACTTCGCCATATATAGCTGGGATTGCTACCTAGATTAGCATTGAAAAAAGAACCTGATGGGTAATAGCATGCTTTGTATACCTTGGCAGCCAAAGAAGCAGGATCTGAAACTAACCTCTACCCTTGCTTGGCTAGCATTGCTAGATTAAAATCATGGAAATTCTAAAACCCCAATCCTCCAAGAGCCTTAGGAGCACACAATCTGTCAAACTGCATCCAATTAATACCCCTGCCACCATTACTTTGTTGTTTCCACCAAAAAGAATTCACCGTCTTCCCCAAGTCATCACAGAGTTAGATGGGTAAAAGAAAAACACTCATGACAAAAGTCGGGATAGCTTGGATAACTATTTTTATCAGAATCTATTTGCCAGCTCGAGAAAGAAACTTCCTTTTCCACCCTTGTAAACGGTTCCACTTTGTCTTGTATGAAAGTGAATACCTCCTTTTTGTTTTTGCCTACGACTGACAACATTTAAAATTAAAATTTTCAGCACTTAATTATTTTAAATTTTATGGTAAATCTTAAGTTAAAAATCACTTAAAATTTTTACTGAATATAATAAGTGGTTAGATTTTTAAATATTTTTACAATTTAAAATTTATATCATTTATTTTATTCAGTACTTAAATTTCAATGCTTAAATTTTTAGTATTTAATTTTCAGTTTTACTAAACACCACCTTAATCTCTTTATTACACTATCAAAATTTTTAAATAAGATTTGTTTATTAAGTTATAATTGGTCTCAAAGAAAATTATTGTATAAAAGTAAACATTAGGAGAGAAAATTGTGCACATATTTTCCTCTAATATAGTTTTCAGGTGAAGTGTATACATATATATATATATATATATATATTTCAAAGATATAAATTCATTTATAAACAAAGATGAGAGGCTGTTACAGACTTACAGTAGGAATTTATCCTTCAGCCAGCTCACGTGAGAAGAATAATTTTCTACAAAAAAAAATTGATGAAGGCTAAGACACCGATTGAGGTAGAGTGTATTTTTTTTTTTTTTTTTTTTTGCCAATGGAGGTTGAGTGTATTTAATCATTCTCTTAATAATATATTTAATATTTGTTAAGATATAAATCTCACATAAAATTAAATATAAGATGTTAAATGAATTTAAATATAATTGAATTCTCTGATCTCAATAGTTAACTTTTGAGGTTGACACTTTCAAGACTATATAAACTTCAACATTTGTACGATGTTATATTTCGAATTTAGTTTAATTTCAATTCTTGCCTCTATAGTGAGTTTTTTTAAATTATTTTTCGGTCAATAATAAGCTTTTAAATTTATTTCTTCGCCCGTATTTAGTTTTCAATTGTTTTAATTCAGTTTCATCATAAATAAAATATTCAATAATTTGTATATTCAAATCCGTAGCACCACTCCAATAGTGAATTTTCTTTTTAAAGAATCATGTTTATCATTTTTATAACACTCCAACAGTGAAAATTTGGACATAAAAAAAACATGTTTATCATTTTTCTTTTTAAAGAATCATGTTTATCATGTTTATAAATTATAGGAAGAGATAATATTCTTTGAATGCCTTCAAATTTCGACACACATTCATGTTATTCCTTTTCACTTTCTAAATTAATATGGTTACAAAAATTGGGTATTGGGAGATTAATGTGTAATATATTATCAATCTTTTTATTATATTTATTGTTAATTTCCAATTATGTAAGCTTTGGCAAAAAAAAAAAAAAAAAAAAATCCAATTATGTAAGATGTAGAAAAATCACAAGATTTACATTTTTTTGGGAAGTTTAAATTTTAAGATCAATATTGAGAAAAATAATTTTTAAATACAACTCAAAAATAATGGATATATATATATATATATATATATATATATATATATATATATATATATATATTTTGAGTATAATAAAAATTTAATGGATCGAAATAGGCTACACAACAAGAGATAGCTATCCTTTTAATATCTCTAACCAAATTAAAATTGGTGACAACTCTTTATAATTTGGATAATTCAAGATTTGAGAGACTTGAACTTGAAATCTCTCATTTTCAATTAAACCATACCTTATCAATGAATGTATTCTTAAAATCATCTAGAAAAGAAATTTATATTTATATCTATATAACTAAATTTAAAGATTGTTTAAGAATTTAAAATTTATGCAGAATAATATATATAATAATTGTAATTATTTTTTTATTTATTTCTCATATAATAAACTTAACTTATATATTTTCTTTATATTAACATTCAAAATGATGAAAATATAATATTTTCATTTAATAAAAAAAATAATTTTTATATGTGAAAATATTTTAAAAATATATAAATTAAATAAAAAAACATTATCAAATTTCGTGCAAAAGCAAAATAAGAAACTTATGAGATTTACATTGCCCGAAACGACATTGATAGGCTACCAAACGCAGCCCAGTCCAATGATAAATACGAAGAACTCCGCACGACACGAATCACTAGTAAAACAAAACAAACAACAGGCCTTTCTCTCTCATGTGTGAACTTTCTCAGTTTCACTTCTCACTGCAGAGCAAATGCTCCTTTCCCATGGCCAGAACCCTAGCCATTACTCCCCGTCAGCTTCCGTTCAGTCTGCCTTTGCCTCCGCGTTCCTCCGTTAAGTTTAACGGTAGAGTTTCAAGCTCTCTTGCTTTACATGGCTCCACTCCTCGTTTCCGTACACTCAAATGCTCTGCTTCGACTTCTCAATCTTATGGTACTTATTGTGTTTCTTTTGGTTAATTGTGTTGTTTTGTGTTCTGTTTGGTTGGTGAGAAAATAAGTCAACGAATTGTTAATATTTTGATTTTTGAGATTTTCCTTTCCTTTTGGTTGTAGAGAAATAATGGAAATGAAATGAAATTGGAATTTTGGGTTTTGACTTGATTTCCAATAGAAATGACATTTGGAGCTCAGGTAATCCAATTATTACAATCTGTTTGGTTTCTGAGAAAATGTACCAATGGGAAAGACACATGAATGAAAGTTTTCTGTTTTCCTTTCTGTTTGTGAAATCGAGGGAAGGAAATAAACAGAACTTTTGTGATTTTCATTTCCTTATAATTTGATGGTGATCAATAAAATCTGCGCCTTAGCTAAGTGGTTTAGATGTTATAGGTCCAACTCAATGGATGTTTGAGTTATAATTGTTACTAAATCGTGAGAATTTACTTTCCTGTTCGTTTTCTCAACAACCACGTATTTGTAAAATGACCCAGCATACAAAAACAGACGATGCTCGAATTAGATTTGCTGAGTTCATCCTTTATTTCAAACTTGGTAGAATAATTCATAAGGATTTAAGATGTTTTGTACAGATACCAATTGACATGCACCTGCCATTACATGTTATAGTACGTAATATTTCTTTATTTTTCTCATGCCTCTGCATTTGGTTGCATGATTCTGTTCTGTTTTTCACTAATCATGTGAGGTTTATTCATCATGTTTTGATTTCTTCCAGTAGATCAATCAGCAAAATTTCTAGAAGCTTCCAAGAAGGGGAATATTATTCCTTTATACCATTGCATATTATGTGATCACCTCACTCCGGTGCTTGCTTATCGCTGTCTGGTTAAGGAAGATGATAGAGATGCTCCAAGCTTTTTATTCGAGTCAGTTGAGCCTGGTTTGGATGCTTCCACTATTGTAAGGCCTTTCATTTTATTTTCTTCATATGAATTTTCTATATATCCTCATGATATGTGTAAGCTCATATTTACCATGGTCAATTACGTTAGGGGCGATATAGTGTTATAGGAGCTCAACCGAGTATAGAGATTGTGGCTAAAGAGAACATGGTTACAATTATGGACCATTATGAAGGAAAGAGGACAGAGAAGATTGTGGAGGATCCAATGGAAGTTCCTAGGAGAATGATGGAGGATTGGACGCCCCAACTTGTTGATGAGCTTCCAGAAGTGTTTAGTGGTCAGATAAATAATATATATTTAATTTACTTGGTTTGTTCATATTTCTACTTTATGTGTTAATCCTTCCATTTAGGATCCCAAGTTTTTGGTCATTTGGAAAGTTAGCTTGTTGGAATGGAGTTGGATTCATCACTTGGTTTATTTATGTATATTTATTGCTCATCTGTGCTTTGCATTTTATTTTCAAGTTCTGGACAAATCAAAAGGAATTCTAATTAGACTTGTTTATTTTGTATGCTATGGTTGTTCTTTTTGAAAACAAATGTTATATGGCATGGTGTTGTTTAAATGTTCAATCAAGGGACTTATGTTCACTAAAATACAGACACAGTTCTCACACTCTTCTGACTTAGCCCAAAAAATACAGAGACTTTGTAAATGGTTGCTAATATAATGATATGCTCTCTTCTTGACCAGGTGGGTGGGTTGGTTATTTCTCATATGACACAGTGCGGTATGTAGAGAAGAAAAAACTGCCTTTCTCTGCTGCCCCGCCAGATGACAGAAATCTCCCTGATGTCCACCTTGGCCTTTATGAGGATGTTATGATATTCGATCACTTGGAGAAGGTACTTTACATTGACCTACAAACCGTTTTATCATTTTAAAGCTGATTTAGGTTGTAGCTCTTTTCTCTTTTCATTCTGCATCACTCCAGATCTGCATATTGTTGTGTCATCTTCCCTTCTTTTGAAACTCGTGGATTTGATAAAATTTATGTGAAATCTTGTTCCTGATTGTGTTTATACTTCATTTAAAGCATATTTTCTTCCTTATTTTAAAACTATTGTGATTAAACTTATATGCTCCATAATAAGAAATGATTGAAAGCAATAAATCAATTTTATATATTTTCACAGAACTAATTCATAGTTTCTGTCATTAAGGTATATATTTTTTAATTTTGTAATTCTCCCGCCTCAGAAAGCATATGTTATTCACTGGGTGCGAATAGATCAATATTCAACTGTTGAGGAGGCCTTTAATGATGGAATGAACCGGTTGGAAAATTTAGTGTCTAGAGTGCATAATACAGCTACGTAAGTAATTTTAATCTATTGTTGAAGGCTTGATGCCATTCTTTCCAATTCTTTTATCGTACAAGTTTGATGTCAGAGTTGTAATTCAATCATCAATTTCAGACCTAGGCTACCTGCAGGTTTAATACAGTTGTCAACTCATCTCTTTGGCCCTAAATTAGAAATGTCGAGCATGACAAGTGAAGAATACAAGGCAGCAGTTTTGCTTGCTAAAGAGCATATCTTAGCTGGTGATATATTTCAGATTGTATTGAGTCAGCGTTTCGAACGTCGTACATTTGCAGACCCATTTGAAATCTACAGATCTCTGAGAATTGTTAATCCAAGTCCATATATGGCTTATTTACAGGTTTGCTTACTTGCTCAGTTGCTCTTAAAAAACTATTTTTACGAAGAGTTTAGCCAATTTTAAATTTCTAAGCATTTGCTATATTATCCTTGTTATCAGGCTAGAGGATGTATACTAGTTGCTTCTAGTCCAGAAATTCTCACACGTGTGAAGAAGGTAACTGTAACAACGCAATAAAGAATCAGGCAACTAGTTTTCTATTCTTTTCTTTTGTTTCCCACTTATTGTTGATGTTTATTGACAGAAAAAGATCATAAACCGACCCCTTGCTGGGACTGTTAGGAGAGGAAAGACACCTAAAGAAGATAAAATGTTGGAGAAGGAACTTTTGAATGACGAAAAGCAATGCGCAGAACATATTATGCTAGTTGACTTGGGAAGGAATGATGTGGGAAAGGTTTGTTCATTTTTTATCCTGATTTATATTATTTCGCATGAATGGAATATCTGTGCTCAAAGTAAAAAGATATGCAAGTAATTATGAATAGAATCAAATAACATTGCTTCTTAATTGTTTCAAATAATAGTCATATTTATTTCCATAAATCTGTACCTAAGGCTGGCTGTTCGTGCAGGTATCCAAATCTGGTTCTGTGAAAGTTGAAAGGCTCATGGATATTGAGCGATATTCTCATGTTATGCACATCAGCTCCACGGTATAGATCTCTTTAGTTTAAGAATATAAGATATGAGAAGAAAAAAAGTTACACATTATTCTTCTGTGTTTATTGCGTATCTTTATAATTCAATTACTCCCTCACATACAAATAGTCAATATTGGTGCGGTTCCTTCTCTTTCTTTTTAGACTTTTCCTGTTCGTTACCAATGCAAGCTTTGAGATCTGATCCTCAAAGGACATTCATGTTTCATTTTTATGTTTTAAGAACTAAACCAAAACTCATCTTGTGACATCTTTTTCTGACTTGGTCACTACGTTGATTCTTGCCCCTGCAGGTTACTGGAGAGTTGCTTGATCATTTAACTAGCTGGGATGCACTGCGTGCTGCACTGCCTGTTGGCACTGTTAGTGGGGCACCAAAGGTCAGCCCTCACCAACTCTTTATGTCTCTATTCATTTGCATTTATAATCTCCTTAATGAAATGCTTCGGCACATATAAATGATTAACCTCCATCCCAAAAATTTTGCAAGAATTCAATTTTGCCAGTTCCCAATGTTTGAAAAGGTATATAACTAATAGAATTTAATTCTTTTGACTTAAAAAAATTGATTCATTTTGAAAGAAATGAAATCATGCCAAAATGGAAAGATTTTGTAATTGTCATGCCAAGATGAGATTTTAAGAATTCAATTCATTGAATGAAATCCACTAATAAAAACCCAAAATACCTTCATTTAAATTTAAAATGACTTCTATATAAATGTAAAATGAGAAAATAATTACATTCTTTTTACTTTTCAATTATTCCAAAGAATAAAATTCAAATTCAAATGAATTCTATCACTTTTAAAATTTATTCTAAACATATAAATTCTATTATATATTGAATTGCAATCTACTAATCAAATTGAATTCTTGCACCTGAGTTTTTCCAAATTGTACCTTAATAAATTTTATTCTCATGGATGATTTTGTTCTAAGACCTTCACAAGGATTGATTCTTCTTCTTGATTTTTATAACTAGTAGCTCTGTTGGAATGCAGGTAAAAGCAATGGAGTTGATTGATGAGCTAGAAGTGACGAGGCGAGGGCCATATAGTGGTGGCTTTGGAGGCATTTCATTTTCTGGTGATATGGATGTTGCCCTAGCTCTCAGAACTATTGTCTTTCCTACTAGCACGCGATATGATACAATGTATTCATACAATGACGTCAACAAGCGGCGAGAGTGGGTCGCTCACCTCCAGGCTGGGGCTGGAATTGTGGCTGACAGTGATCCTGCTGACGAGCAGAGAGAGTGTGAGAACAAAGCTGCAGGTTTGGCCCGTGCCATTGATCTTGCAGAAGAATCATTTATCAAGAAATGATTAAAATTTGAAGGCATCTAATGTTTTTCTTAAATAGTTTCTGTCCAAATATAAGTGTTCTGCGATGGACTTTGGTTGTATTTTGTTCTTGTATAACATGGAATATAATTTATAATTTTTTTTTTGTTTGAGCTTTCTCTGATGGACTTTTGCATGTATTTGGTTGGATTATTTTTGATACGGGAAGTAGTTACTGATGTCATTTTGTTAAGGAAACCAGGTTCGAGTGCAAAGACAAGGGCACAAGCTAATGTTTTCTTCTGTGGAAGGTAAATTGAAATTTTGGGAGTAGGGAAACATGATATTTGCAAGAAATTTAATTAGAATATTTAACCGAATCAAGTCAGTGAAAAGCATTATTCACATTTGGTTGCTATAAGTTCTGTTGGTCAGTGGTTAATGGTCAATGTCTCTTTTGGGACTTATTCTTACTGAATAATATGATTTATTTCATTATTAGTCTTATTTCTAGACTATTAATATATATATATATATTTTTGGTATGTTCGGCTTTGAACTATCTATGATCTTATTATAAAGAAGATATTCGATTGTTAGGCTATAAACCTAATCATATATGATCTTATTATAAAATAAGCACTCTACTATTGTCCTCATTACTCTAATTTTTGAGTAGTGAATGAATAAAATTGCCAAGTTGAAAATAAAAACAAAAGATATAGTAAAAATTTCATACACTATTTGTAGAAAATTCAACCTTTTTCCATTAAAAGATTGCAGAAGGACACATGATTTATGGCTTTTACGAGTTAAAAAGCAAAGAGAATCCCAACCTGAACTAAAAGCCATTCATAGAAAAAAAACAAACGTGTGAAGTAATCAGACAAGATAATAGCTTAAAAATGATATGCCACGTCATAATTTGATTTATTTTAATTTACGTGACAGACATTGTTGTTGTTTCTTACAAGAATAACCAAGCTTATGAAGAATAGCCAGAGCTTCGTTATCTTCTTCTTTGTCTGTGCAACTGTTACCAAATAAGGTCAGATGATGATTATTTTCTCCCTCTTCTTTCTATGGTTTCCTCTCTTGATATGTAAGGTAAGCTAAATCATCAAAATGAACAGAACCCAGTTGCTCTTTTTCAGTTTTTAATTCAAAGGTTGCGCCTTTTGTGTTTGATGAAATTTCTGTGTTATTGTGGGCAATTAGATTGGCTTGATTGCGGCAGTCTGATAATTTCGTCAGTACTTTTGACTCTCTGGTTTGAAATTGAATTGTTTCTTTTGACTGTTTCAATTTTTTTTTATTACTATTATAGTATTTGTTTATTTCATGGGCTATAGTGAATAGTTATGATAGTTAAAAGGGAAATTATAGCAATTCTGATCATATTAGGCACCCTGTTTAACCTCTAATTGAATTCAGTTACACCCAGTTCTTTTAATTGTTGATTGATGCATACTTTAGCACTGCAGCAGTCAAATTTTTGCTGTTTATAATTCTTCCATTAATCTAATATTTGATAATATCTGAAGAAAATTTGTTTTAAGAGGTGTAGAGTAGAATTCACAGTTGATTCTAATTTATGAAGCATGATTTTAGAAGTTTGTATACTCTCAAAACATTTCTTGAAAGGTTCATACTACTGATTAGAATCCCCTTCTTCAATTAGAACAGATTTTCCTTTATTTTCAACTGTTTATGGACTTGACTTGTAGGTAGAAATCCACTAACTTCAACATCCATTGATAAGGTCTGGGGCAGGCCCGGCTCGGCTGGGGGCCCTCCTTAATGCAAGATACAAAAATCTTGTGTTGACATGGCTTTGAATATTTATCTTTTGAGGATATGGAGGCATACAGAAAAATTGGGTGTCTGCTTTCTTGTGCAAATGAATGAACTCTCTGAAATACCATTGAGCAAAAGCTTTGTTATGTTGTTAAGAGATGTAAAACTAAATATTGAAGTCAATTGATGAAACTGTAGGATATTTCTAAATTGAGTATTGGATGGATTGTAAATCCCTTCTCTTTTTCATTCACATTTGAAATAGGGTTCCATTCAGTTATAGCTAGACTTTCAGTTGGAAATGAGTTCTTTCCAACTTGTTAAAATGAACTCAATTTGTATTGCGCTTATCCAGGTGAGCAATTGTCTCGGTATGCATGCATAAGAAGCTGGTGAATTAAGATCAGACTCTTGACCAGGACTTTTAGCTATGGGTACCACAAAAGTCTATATAGTGTAAGTATTTCTTCCTCCCTCAGACTCTCCTTCCATGCTTGGTCCCCTAGATGTAAGATCATACACGCATGTAGCATTTAGGCAGTTATTTGTAGTTGATTGAAACCTCTCTTTCTGCTTTTTTACAGTTATTACTCCTTATATGGACATGTAGAGATAATGGCACGAGAAGTGCAGCGAGGGGCTAATTCAGTTCAAGG